>LZPO01044435.1:218179-228483 GCA_001675575.1 Neotoma lepida | reverse complement strand
ACACACACACATACACACACACATACACACACACATACATACACACACATACATACACACACACACATACACACACCCGATCAGAATTTCCAGGACTCCCCAACAGGCGTCTGTTCCAGTTCTCCTATTTTCAGAATGATACTGAATCCTCTTTCACCCAGAAGGGTGAATGAAACTGGGGGTGAATTGTGCAACTGCAGACACCAAGCACGTCTGCACAGGNGCCAAACCTCACGCCACTCTTTAGACACTAATGTCTGAGGGCCATCAAGAGCTGAAGGCTCAGTCTTTGGGGCAGGCTTGGCACTCATGCCCTGCACTGATGCCCCTCTCCACAGTAAAGACAGTTCACAGCCAAGAGGCATAACTGAATGCCTGAGGCACACATGCCTTCTCCCTACAGAGCAGGCTGAGAGTCTGGGACAGCAAAAGGCCTGGCAGCAGTCCATCCCAAGCCCTCCACTGACAGCTATGTCTTTTCTCCCTCAATCAAATGATCATGTTTTGGGAATTCCTATCACAGGCCCTCTCAGGCAGTGATGTCCCTAATCTTACTTGTACGTTAGCGTGGGCTCTACCAGAAAAACAGCTAAAAATGGGGAGACATCACAGGAGCATGTTGGTAGGCAACAGGCAGCATACATCCAAAAATGTCTGCTGTCCCTTTCTATCTTTCTACCTTTCTGTCTGTCTTTCTTCCTTTCTTCTCTCTCTCTCTCTCTCTCTCTCTCTCTCTCTCTTCCTTTCTTTCACATAGGGCTTCCTGTAAGCCCAGGCTGGGCTCAAACACTTTATGTAGCTGAGGATGACCTTGAACTCCTGATCCTCTTGCTTCTAACTCTTGAGTGCTGAGATTTCAGATGTGTCTCAATGCTCAGTTAGTGCAGTGCTTGGGAAATGAACTCAGGGCTGGATATGTACACACATACATACATATACACATATTGTATATATACATACATACACACATATATATGTACATATTAAATGACAAACATTCTACCAACTGAGCTACATCTGCCCCTCACAATAGAATATTTTTCAGTCATTAACACAAAAGAGTAAATTTCTTATACTATGTGACTGAGCCTTAAAAAAATGTTGAGTGGCCGGGCGGTGGTGGCGCACGCCTTTAATCCCAGCACTCGGGAGGTAGAGGCAGGAGGATCTCAGTGGGTTCGAGGCCAGCCTGGGCTACCAAGTGAGTTCCAGGAAAGGCGCCAAAGCTACACAGAGAAACCCTGTCTTGAAAAACAAAACAAAACAAAACAAAAAAATGTTGAGTGGAAGAAGCCAATACAGCAAAGACCAGTGCATGATTTCATGTTTGTAAAACACCAAAAATGAGCAAATCTATAGGGACAGTAAGCACCCTCCTGGTTGGCAGGGGCTTTAGGAGTGGGTTGGATAGTTATGGCTAGTGGCCTGGAGCCTCTGTTTAGCTGAGGGAGAAGTCCTGAAAGTGGGTATCTGTGACAATATTGTGAATGGACAAAAGGTCACTGACTTGTATATATCAAAGTTAGCTAAAATACACAGGGCTTTGTGGCATATGCCTGTAATCCCAGAACTTGGGTGGTAGAGCATATTCACACACACACACACACACACACACACACACACACTGAGAAAGAGGGAGACAGAGACAGAGAGACAGAGATAGAGAGACAGAGAAAGAAATAAATCTTTAGTGTAGTATGCCACATAGCACCAAGTGAGTGCATCCCTGCTTCTCGCTATCAACATTGAGGTACATTATAGACATCCATAAAGGCTACTGTCCCCAAAGGAACTTGTNCTGGGATCCAGGCATGTAAGATTTCTCATCCACTTAATTATCACAACTCTAAGAAGAATATATTTTTGAAGCAGATTTGGAATTTATTAAAAGGAATTTCGCATGCGTGGAGGTTGGAGGGTTAGAGTCAGGGTCTCATTATGTAGCTCTGGCTGGCCTGGAATTCCCTATGTAGACCAGGATGGCCTTGAACTCACAGAGATCCCTTTGCCTCTGATTCCTGGGTGCTGGGATTAACCTGTGCCTCTGCCATCACATCCAGTTTAAAAGGGATTTTTAATGTAAATTTAAATGTCTTTCATTTTATCTTATANGTATGGGTGTTTTGACTGCATAAATGTCTGTGCACCACTTGTATGACCATGGAGGAAAAGGCTTCNATCCACTGGACCTGGATTTATCGACAATTGTGAGCTGTCGTGTGGGTGCTGGGAATCAAACCCACGTCCTCCGGAAAAACAGCCAGTGCTCTTAACTGCTGAGCCATCTCTCCAGCTCCTTTAAATGTAGATTGATTTATGTGGGATTTAATGAGAAGAAATGTGCTCTAGAAAAAATAAGATAGAACCAAGTATGATTATGGGCTCCTCGAGGGAAAGTTACGCCAAGAAGAAGCAATCCTTTTCAACAGTGAGTGAGAAAGGAACACCTATGAAATAGCCTAAGGATTACGGAGACAGGATAAATCAGCAGTGCCAAAATGCACACTAAAATCCATTGTAATACGGTTAGTAGTACATATTAGATACCANTGTCCATACAGTAAATACTTAAAAGTGTGAGGCTTTGGGGGTCAGGAGGACAAAGGGCTGCATGTCCAAGTTGAACCTGAAATTGTGAACACCTAGGCGACATGGAACGCTGCAGCGCCCCCTGGCGGCACCCTGGGTTTCTGGACATCTGTGCACACAGCCGGGAAGCAGAGCGCGAAGCCACAGCTCAGTGAAGATGGCTCTGTCCCAGACCGACCGCGCGCTGGTTCTCGCGCTATGGAAGAAGATGAGCAGCAACGTCGGAATCTACGCGACCGAGGCCTTGGAGAGGTATGGACCTAGTCGGGCGCTCTCGGGTTCACCTTCCAATGGACGACGAGGCGAAGGCGGGCTCTCTACACCTCCCGGTCCGGATGCACCCAACTCAGTCTTCCCNCAGGACCTTCGTGGCTTTCCCCTCCACCAAAACCTACTTCACACACTTGGACCTGAGGCCCGGCTCTGGCCAGGTTAAAGCCCATGGCCAAAAGGTGGCCGATGCACTGACTCTCGCTGCCCACCACCTGGACGACCTGCCTGGTTCTCTGTCTGCTCTCAGCGATCTGCATGCTCACAAACTCCGTGTNGACCCCGCTAACTTTCAGGTGAGTCCTGGGACTGAGCTGCATTTGTGGTTGCTGCGGATGCGGGCCCCTTCAGGTCTGGGTGTCTGTCGGGGAGAGACAAATGCAAGGCAGGGCGGTTCTCTCTCTCTTCCTTCAGTTTTTCAACCACTGTCTGCTGGTGACTCTTGCCCGACACTATCCTGGAGACTTCAGCCCAAAGATGCACGCCTCCCTGGACAAGTTTCTGGGCCTTGTGACTTCGGCACTGGTCTCCAAGTATCGCTGAGGATGTATCCTAGTATCCCAAAGCAAGGTTCCAAGAGGCTGGGATCACAGCTAAGCTGGAGTCACAGACCTCCTATGAAAGGGGGCAGTTCCTTGTATTTTGTTTTGAGATAGGTTTCATGGTCTTATGTAACCCAGCCTGGCCTCTCAAATCCATAATATAGACTAGGTTGGTCTTGAACTACTGGGCCTTCTGTTCCTACCCCCATCTCCAACCCACCTCCTATCCCCCACGCCCACCCACAAGTACATGGATTACAAGACATACCTGTCTCACCCCTGGCAACCCTTTGTTTGTTTTCTGTGTTGGGGGTGAGAAGGGAGGCCTCCTGAAGGCCAAAGGTCTCTAAGCTGTAGAAAGTGTAGCTGGCAGGGCAAGTCTGGGCAGGAAAATGAATAAATTCAACCTTTAGGTCAGAATAGGAAGAAAGGTCCCGTAGAATATACTGCAAAGGGCAAAGGGCTGGGTGGTAACAAGAGGACCACCTGCAGCTGGAGAACCCTCTTCTAGTATCTCCAACATGTCCCCAGGCATCAGAGGAGCCTCAGGCCATCTCCACTGTGGAAGTCTATGGCACTGAGTTACAAATTCATGCCTATAGCTTTGGCCACATTAGTTGTAGAATGGTAGCTTTTGTCTCTCAGAAGGATGACAGGTACAAAGGTCACAGGTCAACATAAGCGACAATGCTCAAAACAACCTTGTTCCCCAACCATCACCCTCCCCTGGGCTTCTGGTCTTTCTCTGAACTCGGCTCAGAGCCTGGTCCTATTGCAAGGCAGTCACCTGCTTGGATCTATACGTGGGGTTCACAGCTAAATGAGGGTGCCAGTGGGTGTCCAGGACACACTGGATACTGTCCCAGAGAAATTCATGGTCGTTGAACTCCTACCTGCCCAGCCCAGCCATGCCCAGGGTATATGGGTATGTATTTTGGGGAGTTCAGGCGTCGTCAGCAAGGCTGTGGTTAAAGCATTCTATATGCAAGACTCAATATCTTGGAATGAAGTGATTCCAGCACTAAAGCCTGTCATGTAGAAAAGTGACAAGGGGACCACCAACCCTTCCTTCATTGGCCTTCAGAGAGGGACAGCAGTTTCTTTGGGCTACCTAAGATCAATCATGATTATGGCAGGAACCTGATTTTAACCTACCACCCATTGGCTACATCTCAGGCTAAGGAACGTGTCCTGCACATCCGTTAGTCAGTCTGTCAGGTCTTCTTCAACATAAGGCAAACTGTGTCCTGTATGAACAAATAGAAGAAACTGTNAATTCATCTCCCAAAGCACATGCGCTGCACACACTTCCTGTGTTTTCACACAGTGGAACTACATAAGGAAAAAACCACCAGAGACATATAATGGTTAGTCACACACGAGACCGACTGGGCTAGGTGCACTCAGGTGGCCAATAAAGGATTGTTCTAGAGTGTCTGGGAAGGTCTAAACAATGAACTAGCATCCAGAGTGACACTTCCTCTGCCCAATCCTGGAGCTCGCCCATCCACCAGGAGCCAGGAAGGAAGAAAAGGACCTTCTTTTCCTAACCTGGACATCCATGTCCCTGTGCCATGGCCTGTGGGCACTCTGACGGGGGAGCANTATGAAGACCATTGGCCCCCCTGGATCGTGGTCCTTCAGGTTCACATGGAATTGACACTGTCACAAGGTTCCTAGGCTCCCAGGTTGCAGGTAGCAAATCCTAGGACTTTCCATGCTGTGAAGAAACAGGAGGACTGACCAATACCAGCTAAACCTACAGCCACAGACCCACACAGAACAAGAGTTTGTGGTGGCACTAACTTGGATCCCAGCTACTTCCAAACCTGAGGCAGGGAAATTTTAGGTTCAAAGACTGTCTGAGCTGTATAATAACACACTCACATTAAAAAACAACAACAAGCAAACCCATACAAAACCGAAAAGCAGGACGGGGAATAGAGCTCAGGAATAGGGCCCCTGTATGGCACAGACAAAGGTTTGATCTTTGGTAGCACAAAATAACAAACAAACATAAAGCAAAGTAAAAAACTAAAAACAGGCCGTTGGCTGGACATTCAGCTCAGCTATTTGTGGGCGGCATTCCTTTCCCACCTGCCAGGTCCCCAAAACCTACACACAGACTTAATGTGAACTATAAATGCTGGGCCAACAGCTCAGGCTTGTTATTAGTTAACTCTTACATTTAAATTAACCCATATTTCTTATCTATGCTTTGCCATGTGCCTTGGTAACTTTTCTCAGCATGGCATGCCCATCTTGCTTCTCTCCGCATCTGCTGGTGACTCCTCCAACTCCACTCTTCTTCCTCCCAGCATTCTGTTTGGCTCTCCAGCCTAACCTTATCTTGTTCAGCTATTGGCCAGTCAGTTTCTTTATTAAACCAATCACAGTGACATATATTCACAATGTGTAAAGGAATATCCTGTTGTGGGATGTCTTTCTGTATGCTGTGAATATATGCTGCTCCCATTGGTTAGTAAATAAAGCTGCATTGGCCTATGGCAGGGCAGGATGGAGCCAGGCAGGAAAATCCAAGATAATGAGAGGAGAAAGGAGAGTGGGAGGAGATGCCAAACTGCCATAGGAGGAGATGCCAAACTGTCATACAAGGAGCAACATGTAATGGGATGCAGGTAAAGGCACGGAACACGTGGCGATACATAGATAAATAGAAATGGGTTAATTTAAGATCAAAGAGCTAGCTAGCAAGAAGCCTGCCATAGGCCGCCATACAGTTGATAATTAATATAAACCTCTGAGTGATTATTTTATAAACAGCTATGGGACTGCAGAGCCAGGTGGGACCAGAGAAAACTTCTGGCTACAATATTCTACAGCCATTTTATAGGCTAGGCTCACAACCCCAAACTAGACTGCTGAAGATGCATAGGCAGGTGCCAGAACTCTCTGATTCTTCCCCTTTCCAGCTGGATGAGTCTAGGACCTACCAGTACACTGACCCCCTGAGAGCAGGGCACCTTGATCCTGAAGAGAGAGGTTGGGCTGGCCTCAGCACAGGGTACTTTTGGGAAACCCAAAGCANAGTATCTTTCCTTCTTGCTACATCTCATGAGCTCAAGGTTCCCAGCACCAGGACCCAGCTGACTGTTTCCGTTTTCTGACACTAAGGCTGGAGTGTGGTTTTTCCAGGGACATATAAATACAGAGTATCCAGTTAACTGAGATTCCTAACAAGTAGTAGGGGATTACTAAGAAACCACATTCATCCAAAGTCAGCAGGTGTCTGAACTCATTTACAGATAGATACAGTTCTATGTCTGTAGCACAAACCTGGACTTAGATCATCTTGTTGAGGCCAAACAGCAGCAGAGGGGGTTGGAGAGATGGCTCAGCAGTGAAGAGCATGTACAGCTGTTGCAGAGGACCTGGGTTCGGCTCCCAGAATGGAATATCAGCTGGCCAATAATCACCTATAATTCCAGCTTCAAAGGGATTGATCCCATGCCCTCTTCTGTACTCCATAGGCGCCTGCATGCACATGTGCACAGGTGAACACTTAGACTGATACATATTTCTTATAATTAGCTCTGGCTGACCTGGAACTCACCATATAGACTAGACTGGCTTCAAACCCATAGAGACCGCCCCCCGTCTCTGCCTCCCCAGCACTAGAATTAGAGATGTGTGCCTCTATGCCCAGCTATAGATAGATAGATAGATAGATAGATAGATAGATAGATAGATAGATAGATAGATAGGCAGGCAGGCAGGCAGGCAGGCAGGCAGGCAGGCAGGCAGGCAGACAGACAGACAGACAGACAGACAGATAGATAATTTTATTTTTACTTGTATGGGTGTTTTCTATGTCTACTGTATATCATGTGCATGCAGTGTCCTCAGAGGCCAGAAGAGGGTGTTGGATCTCCTGAACTGGAGATATGGATAGTTGTGAGTTGTCATATGAGTTCGGGAAATCAAATCCAGGTCCTGTGGAAAGCAGCCAATGCTCCTAAACGCCGAGCCATCTCTGCAGCTCTGGCTATCACAAATTTTAAAACAACAACAGCAACAAAACAAGCCACAGGGAGATGTGTGGTGGAATATGTCTTTTAAACTCAGCACTCTGGAGACAGATGCTGGTGGATCTCTGCAAGTTCAAGACTAGTGTATTCTACATAGTGAGCACCCGGCCAGCAAGGGCTCATGGTGAGGCCTTGCCTCAAAATTAAAAATAAAGATATAAACAAATAAGGCTGGTGTGATGGGTTAGAAACTCTGAACATGTTCTGCCCGTACCCAGCCCTAGGCAGTTCTCAGCATCTACATCAGGCCGCTCTCAAGAGCCTGAAAGCCCAGTTGTAGTGAGGTCTGATGCCTCTGGCTTCCATGGACACTTCACACAGGGACAAAGAAATATATACAGAAAAAAATAATAAAAAATACTTGAAATGCCAGGCAATGATGGCACACACCTTTAATCCCAGTACTCAGGAGGCAGAGGCAGGAGGATCTCTGAGTTTGATGCCAGTCTAGTCTACAGAACAAGTTCCAGGACAGCCAGGGCTGTTACACAGAGAAACCCTGTTTCAAAAAGAAAAAAAAAAGNACAAAAAATACTTTTAAAATATTTTTAATGTTTTTGTGTATATGAACGTTATGCTTGCATGTGTCTGTGCACTGCAGTTGTGCCTGGTGACCATGGTGGTCAGAAGAGGGTGTCAGATCCCAATCCGTAACTGGAGTTATAGATGGTTATGAACTACCATGTAGGTGCTAAAAATTGAACCTAGGTCCTCCACAAGAATAGCAATTGCTCTAAACAGCTGAGCCATCTCTCCAGCCTCATATATAGGATAGGATTTCTCTCCATAACTGCCTGGCTGTCCTGGAACTCAGTTTGTAGACTGGGCTGGCCTGAACTCACTAATATCTACTTGCCTCTGTATCCCACATGCTGGGATTTAAACATTACATCACCATTCCAGCTGTCTTAGTTAGGGTTTCTATTGCTGTAAAGAGACACCATGACAATGGTAGCTCTTCTAGAGAAAATATTTATTTGGGGTGGCTCCTTTGCAGTTCAGAGGTTCAGCCCATTTACCACCATGGCAGGGAGCGGGACAGCACGCATGCAGATGCGATACTGGTTACATCTTGATCAGATGGCAACAGGAAGTAGACTGAGACACTAGGCAGTATCCTGAGCACAAGAAACCTCAAGCCTGCCTCCACAGTGACAAACTCCTCCCAACAAGGTTGTGCCCACTCCAACAAAGCCACACCTCCTAATAGTGGCACTCCCTATGAGATTATAGGGACCAATTACATTCAGACTACCACACCTGGCTACATATTTTTTTAATTAAATAAAAATAAATCTTGCCGGGCAGTGGTGGCGCACGCCTTTAATCCCAGCACTTGGGAGGCAGAGGCAGGCGGATCTCTGTGAGTTTGAGGCCAGCCTGGGCTACCGAGTGAGTTCCAGGAAAGGCGCCAAAGCTACACAGAGAAACCCTGTCTCGAAAAACCAAAAATAAATAAATAAATAAATAAATAAATAAATAAATCTCTAGGGGCTGGAGAGGTGGCTCACTGGTTGGGAGCACTGACTGCTCTTCCAGAGGACCTGGGTTCAATTCTCAGTATCCACATGGCAGCTCACAATTGTTTGTAATTCCAGTTCTAGGGGACCTGACACCTATTGGCAAAACACCAATGCACATAAAATAAAAATAATAAATTAAAAAATTAAATCTCTAAATAATAGTAAAAGATACTACAAGAGCAAATAACACAAGACAAAAATCTTATTAAAAGTGAATATGTAGGGACAGGTGTGGTGTCACAGGTTTTTAATCAGAGCATTCCAGAGGCAAAAGCAGAGAGATCTCTGTTAGTTCAAGGTCAGCCTGGTCTACAGAGCAAGTTCCAGGCCGGTGAGACCTCATCTTAAAAAAACAAACATGAACACTGAGGACGTGTGTGTCCTCCATCCCTGACTTGCTTGTGCAAATACAGACTGGGGGAAGGATGGCTTGTGTAGCTGCAGTCTAGCAGGGCAGACAGCTAAGCAGCAGGTTGCAGCCATATGCAGTGGCTCTAAAGGGAGTCTGAGCACTGGTCTCACTAGAGAAGTCTCCACCGAGGGGTTTCCCTCTGCTTCCCTGGCTGTTAGCAGCAGCCGGAAACTCCCCTGTCCTGGGTCTACGCCACTTGCTCCAGGTTGGCATCTTTGACTGCCTGCCTGGCTACTGTGTTCTAGAACGTCATCAAGGTTGCCTGCCAGGCCTTTCCCTGAAGGTGCCAGTGTATGTTGCACTAGATATAGCTTTTAGGAGGGTGGCAAGTACCACATTCAGTGGCTTCTGGGCAAGGACTGCTCTGAGTACCTGGGCAATTCATTCTTCCTCCCCCCTGCAGACTTGTTTCCCTCACAGCCAACTCATTTTTATTTTTTTAAAGATTTATTTTTTTATTTTTAGTTGTGTGTATGCATGCTTGCATGTATGCCATGTGTGCAGATGCCTATAGAAGTCAGAAGAAGGTGACAAATCCCGAGAAACTGGAGCTGGAGTTACAGGTGGTGCAATCCACCTCACATTGAGTGCTGGGAACCAAACTCAGGCCCTCTGGAAGGGCAGCAAGCGCTCTTCACCGCTGAACTGTCTCTGCAGCCACCTCACTTTTACTTATATGTAGGAAAACACGAAAGAAATAAGCTGAAGTCCACCCAAGTTTTCACACCCTCTTGTGTTATCAATGGGAGAGTCTCTGTCATATCTCTCCACCCAGAGGGGCTGAAGTAAAGTTTGGGACTGAGTCCAGTGTCTTCATTAAGTCTAAACAAAGACACATCTGGATGGAAAGAGGGATGCAGGAAGGGAGGAGGAGAGAAGGGAGGAAGGAGGGTGGAGGAGGGGAGAAAGAGCAGGCGAG
>LZPO01044435.1:134959-148085 GCA_001675575.1 Neotoma lepida | reverse complement strand
TTTTTTTTTTTTTTAAGATTTATTTATTTATGTATATGAGTGCTCTGTCTTCTGTTAGGTCTGCTCGACAAAAGAGGGTATCAGATCCCATTATAGGTGGTTCTGAGCCACCATGTGGGTGCTGGGAATTGAACTCAGGACCTCTGGAAGAACAACCAGTGCTCTTAACCACAGAGCCATCTCTTCAGCGCAAGTCTTGTTCTTTCTTTCCTTTTTTTTTCCCGTTTTTCGAGACAGGGTTTCTCTGTGTGGCTCTGGCTGTCCTGAAACTCACTCTGTAGACCAGGCTGGCCTCAAACTCACAGAGATCCACTTGCCTCTGCCTCCCAAGTGCTAGGATTAAAGGCGTGCACCACCATTGCCTGGTAATAATGTATTTCAGAGTATTCACTGTACTTTTGTTGTAAAGGGACTTTTGAAATGAATTAATTTTCCGTTCATCACTCTTACCGTCAGTGCAAGAGTTCCTCTCTGCTGACACTTACTTCCATTTTCACTTCCCAAGCATCCATCCTGATGGGTTTGAGGTGATGCGTCCATATGGTCCATTTGCTTGTTTGTTTTGTGTCACTGTGCCTGATTGCTGTAGTGTCAGGGAGTGAACCTGGGCTGCATATGTGCAAGGCAAATACTCTTAACAACTTGGCTATATCTCCAGTTATTTTGTTTTTGTTTTATTTTTCTATGAGGTTTAAATTTTTCTTTCAGATTTATTTTATGTATACGGATGTTTTGCTTGCAGGTGTGCAGGCATGCCACATGCATGCCTGGTGCCCATGCACATTAGAAGAGGACATCGGATCCCCTGGAATTAGAGCCACAGACAGTTGTGAGCCACCATGTAGGTGCTGGGGACTGAACCTGGGTCCTCTGCAAGAACAGCCAGTGTATTTACTGAGCTGCCACTCCAGCCACTGCTTTTTAGACAGGCTCTGGCTATGGAACTGTTGCTGGCCTAGAATCTACTATGTTGCCCAGGCTGGCCTCAGACTTGTTGTGTAACTGAGGCTGTGAGCCTAAACCTGCTCCCAGTTCTTGGTGCAGAAAGCTGCACTTGACTGATAACCAGTGATGTTGAAGTCTTCTCAGGTGTCTGTTCATCACTTGTACATCTTAGGAGAGATGGCCGTGAAATCCTTTACTGCTTTGTTTGTTTGCTTGTTTGTTTTGTTTTTCTGGATTTTTGAGACAGGGCTTCTCTGGCTGTCCTGGAACTCGCTCTGTAGATCAGGCTGGCCTCAAATGCATACCTCTGAAGAAACTGTTTGTCCTAGTGAGGAAGATCCTGCTTTTATTGGGGGGGCACCTCACAGTGGCAGGTTGTACAGTGGGAGCACCAAGCCACTCAGAGCATTCAACTTGACCTTCCCAGAGACAGGCATGGCCCGTGGAGCATAGTCTGTGACTTTCTTTTTCAGTCCCCTATGAGTTTCTGGCTATGAGAGACGTAAACAGGGACAAGATCCAGGACGTTCTCTTTCTTTATAAAAACACCAACAGCAGTAACAATTTCACCAGATCCTGTGGCGATGAAGGTAATTCCTGTCTAACAAGGTGGGGTCCCCCGTGGGAAGAGGGCTCTTTGTCCAGGCTCAACTTCTCATTTGGGGCATACAAATGGAGGGGATCCAGGGACCCATCCCATCCTTTCTTCTTCCTAATAGAAGCTAGGTAATGCTCTCAGTTCCCTCACTCCACCTGGGGCCAACACCTGTGCCTCATGAGACGCGGGTCTAAGGAGATAATAAAGGAAATGGGCTGAGTCTTGTGGCTGAGGCACAGAATAAGGAAGACAGGAGGTGGCAGAACATTATCTGAGACTGACCAAGTGGCTGCCACCTCTACCTTCCAGGCTTTTCCGCCCCCTGTGCCTATGTGGCTGCTGTGTCAGGGGCCAATGGCAGCGTGCTGTGGGAGAGGCCTGTGGCCCAAGATGTCGCCCTTGTAAAGTGTGCTGTGCCACCACAGTCAGACAGTGAGGTGTCTTCTGCCTGTATCCTTGTGGAGAGTCTAGGCTCTTTCATCGCAATCAACTTCTTCACAGGTCAGCCCTCTGGAAAAGGTTGGCGGTTCTCAGTGGAGGGGTCATCCCTCTGGGAGAGGTTGGCGGTTCTCAGTGGAGGGGTCAGCCCTCTGGAAGAGGTTGGCAGTTCTCAGTGGAGGGGTCAGCCCTCTGGGAGAGGTTGGCAGTTCTCAGTGGAGGGGTCAGCCCTGGCTCTCCCCTGGGGGTTGCTGACTGGGCAGGAACCTTCCAGATGAGGGTGTGACCACTGGGAGGCCAATGATATCAGCTGCTCCACCATGCTGCAGTTGTGTCTTTGCAGCCATAGCTTGCATCTTGCTGTGGATGCTAACTGAGACAGCTAGTGTCACCTGCGATGAGGTAATAGTGACCAGCCTTGGCTCCTGTGGCGTAGAGGGCTGGACTGAGCCTATTGATGTTCTCAGAACAAGTCTCTGAGCCTTAATGTAACAGGCCAGAGGAAGAAAGGCACACCACCCAACTTTCATGAGAGTTTCTAGGGATCCGAACTCTTCCTTCACACTTGTGTGGCAAGTGCTTTAGCCATTGAGCCATCTCCCTGTCTCACTGATGTTTTAGTTTTTTTGCAAGGTCATACTGTACAGCCCAGACTGACCTGGAACTTATGTAGCCCAGACTGGCCCTCCACTTGCAGCAAGCCTCCTGTGTCTTCCTCCCAAATGCTGAGATTACAAGCATGAGCCATTGCTGCTTTGTCAAGAGGCTTCTCACTTGGGTGTATTGTGCTTGTTCTCTGACATTTCAGGCCACTTGTATACACTCCTGTATCTAAGCGGCCTCAGGGTCCCAAGGATGGGTGCCCTCATGGGAGTCTACCATTTGTTTGTCAGGAAGGGGATTTGGAGGCACTGTGTGTTTGGTTTTAGGGGAGACCCTGTGGAGCCACTCCAGCAGTTTGCATGGGAACGCTTCCATCTTGAGCCCTCTGCTCCAGGTGCCTGACATCGATGGTGACGGTGTCCTAGACCTACTGATCCTCGCCCGGGAGGGGCAGGAGGTGATCAGCATAGTTCTCAAGTACCCCAGGCCCACTTACCTCATAGCCTCCCTTCTCTTCTTCCTCATCCACTTCTCCCTAGAGAGAATTTGTNTCAGGGGGTTCTCCCAGGGCTCTATATCCTGAGGGCCACACATACAACATCCTGGGAGGCTCCATCTCTACAGGAGCCTGCTGGCCTTTCCTATGAGTGGCAGAATGTACATGGCTTATGTGTGGGTTGGTGTGGGCCTGCAGCTTCCATAGCCTACAGCTACCATGCCTCTCAGGCAAGCCGTGCAGCACAGTCACACACGCTCCCTGTTGGTCACTCTCCTCAGAGTACTTTTTCCCCAGACCCAAAGAGTGTTGACCACCCTCTCCTCTGCAGCTCTCTAAAGTTCCCCTTGCCCTCCCACAGAGCTGGGCCTGTCGCTTCTCTACTGCCCTTTGTCACTACAGGTCAGCGGGGCTATCTATTCAGGCAGCACCGGGGACCAGATTGGCCACAGAAGCAGCCTTGGTGTGGATGGAGATGGTAGCGCCCTCCTCCATGTGACCAGAACGGGTGCTCACTATATTCTCCTGCCCTGTGGTATGTTGGGTACCACATTCTTGGGATGGGCTTCTCTCCTGAAGTGATGCTGGGCAGAACACTGGATTCTGGGCATGCAGAGAAATTGGTGACTGACCACCTTGCGGCCACTCCTGTTCATGAGCTGACACCTAATCAACAATCAGGAAGCCCAAGGGCTAGAGGGGGTGTGGCACAACATGGTTCCAGATGTGGGACTGATGGATGCACCTGATCTCCATGGTGACTGTGTCCTTCTGTGTTTTGAATAGCAAGTGCCCTCTGCGGCTTCTCTGTGAAGGGTCTCTATGAGAAAGTTACTGGGAGAGACGGCCAGTTTAAGGAGGATTCCTACTGGGAAGACATGCTCAACAGCTCTGCTCACCGGAGGCTTCTGCACAGGTTTGTCTGACGCACAGGCCTCAGTTAGGGACAACTTTGTGTGGAGCACAGGACAGCCAGACTATGGCCTTGCAGTACTGTGAGGACATCATATCTTTGGAAATGAGAAGTGAGCAAGCAAAAGCAGAGTAAGAATGGAGAAGGCTAGGGGTAGCTCAGTGATAGAGTGCTTGGCCAGGTGTGTGAGAACCAGGCTTTCATTCCCCAGTAGGAGGGAAAAATATCATATGGGGAGATCATCCTTGTTCCCCAAACAGCATCTCATTTATACTTTCAAGCTAGGGAACCGAGAAACATGGGGATATACCATGGGGGCCTGAGGGAAGTAGCCCAACAGGCCTGTCTTGGTGAGGGGCTCATCTCAAAGACCAAATCCCCCCACCCTCCCCCGCTCCACCTCCACTCTTCTTGTCTAGCTCTGGAACAATTCGCTACCTGATGAATGTCCCAGGGAAAGCTGGCCAGGACGTGCTCCTTGTGAGCTCTGAGGCCTGTATGTTGTTGGATGGACAAGATCTGATGCCCAGGTGGACCCTTGGTGCAACTCAGGTTCTAAGGTATGTGCAGTTGCTGCTGAATTTGAGTGGGGTGCACACCTGCTGCAGGACCTCAGCCTGTCCTGCTGGCTGGCAGGGAGGATGGACAGTGGACTGGGAGGCCAGGCCTGTGTGCTTCTGCTGGAGGCCTCCTGTCTGTCCTTGGATCTGTCCTTTGTCCCTGGAAGGGCTGCTGAAGCTGCTGGTCACAGGTACCAGCCCCTTATCCTGGGTCCAGATGTGGGTCGCCCCATCCAATCCAGAAACATGCGGCCACGGAAACTTCATCTCGGATCCCTGTACCAGGACATTCTGTGAGGTCTTCTTCCTTAATCCTTCCAGAAAACCCATCCTTGGCCACTACAAACCAGACACCTTGGCTGTGGTCATTGAAAATGGAACCAGCATTGATAGACAGGTAGGCTGGGCTTCCCATGTGCATTGGGAGTCTACCTCGTCCGTGGCGGATGGCAGACTGTGAAAGCAGACAGTGCTAAGCCCCAGACTGCTGGCCTCAGATGAGATGGTTCAGAGAACAGCCTTTGTGGCCGGCATGGCTGAGTTACACATTCCTGTACAAGCCGAGGCTGTCTGCCAGTAGTGCCCCCTCCCTCCCCAGATCCTACTTTTGGACCTCAGTACCGGGTCTATGCTGTGGAGCCAGCCCCTCCCAAGCCTGCCTGGGGGCCCGCCATCCACAAGCCTGATGACTGCAGACCACCGCTCAGCCTTCTTCTTCTGGGGCTTCCATGAGCTTGTCAGCACCAATGAGATGGTATGGGGTCACATGATCAGGGAATACCCCTTGTTGGGATCTGGGGCAAGAGGGGCCAGACCCAGATCCCCCCGGAAGCTGCTAGGGGCTGGACCACCAGAAGTCCACTGAGTGGAGTGCAGACCAGCAGGGAGGGGATACAAGCCAAGGGGGGAGTATCCTGAAGTGCTTTGGGGCTACAGGAGGAGGATCTTGGAGGTTACAGGGAGGGCAGGTGCTGATGAACACCAGGAAGGACCGGGTGGTGGAAGCAGGGGAAGTGTTCATGGGACAGGAGGTAGCTCTCTGGGGGACCCTGGTAGACATCGCTCTAAACAAGGTACTTGGATAACAGCTTTTGAAGGTAACCTAGGGCTGCCCAGGAAGGTACCAGGAGTTCCAGGGCCCACTGAGATGTGGCTGTGGCCCAGGTGCAGCAGGTGAGTGAGGCACATTGCTGTTCTCACTTTAGGATCCCCAAGACATGCAGCACAGCCTGTACATGTTCCACCCCACCCTGCCCGGCATCCTGCTGGAGCTAGCCAACGTGTCTGCCAACATCGTGGCCTTCGATGGTGAGCATGGGCTCAGGCACTGGGTGCAGGTCTTCCCCAACCTAGTTCTCTCCGGCTAGTCCTGAGTAGCACTGACTGTCCCCCACAGCGATCCTGTTTGAGCCAAGCCGCCATGCTGCCTATGTGCTCCTGACGGGCCCAGCGAGCTCAGACATGCCTGGCCTGGTCTCTGTGACCAAACATAAAGTGCGAGACCTTGTCCCAGGCAGTAGAGTGGTCCACCTGGGTGAAGGCAGCTCAGACAGTGACCAAGCTATCCGGGACCGGTTCTCCCGACTACGGTACCGGAGTGAGTTGTAGGTGGTGGCAGCTGGGGCACATGGAGAGACTCCAACTGTGAAAACAAAGTCTCCTGGAAAGCTGGCCTACCTTCAGCCTCCATGCTGACCTCACTGTTTGCCCTGGTGATTCTGGTGTTCTGGGAGCTCTGGCCTTACCAGCTATACCCAAGGATATACACCTGCAGTCTCCTGCCTATACCATGTCCTCCCTCAAGGGTCTCACTGTGTGGCCCATGTGATCTGGTCAAGGCCAGTAGGCCTCCCTGGGCCAGTATGGGCAGAGCCAGTCCTTCAGGAAGCCCCCCACTTAGTGCCTCCTTACCCTCTCACTCCACTGGAAAAGCCACTGCTGTGGGGTGTGCCGCTCCCTAGCCCCTGCCTGTGGTGTCCGTCCCTCTCCTTCCAGCCTGGCTCCTCCTTTGTCTGCACTCTCTCTCAGGAGTCATGGAGCTCAGAGGGTGGTGGGCCCTGGGCAGCTTCAGGGCTGTGGCTGGAACCTGAGGCTCTGAAGCTGCTCTCCCAAAGCAGAAGGGAGCGTGTCTCCTGGAAAGTGAGCAGCAAGNATTTTACCAGCAGAAGGGGCCTGTACTGGAGCCTGTAGGTGCACTTGAGGAACCTGTAGAATACACGCTGACTCTCTCTTCCCTCAGTACACTGGACCTGCTGTCTGCACAGAAGTCCCTGCACCCCTGAGCACAGCAGGCATGCCCCTTTTTCTACTCTCTGGTGCTTACCTGATGCAGGTCTCACCTTGTGCCTTGTTGCTCCTGAGGCCCAAGGGCAACAGAGCGGCTCTGCCCAGATCCCTAGCTCTGTAGCCAAAGCAGTCCCATGACCCTAGCCACCATGAAAAACAACACAATAAATGATTTGCACTGATGGGGGAAAGCCCTAGTAGCCCAGTGTGAGCCTGCAATATGTCTGGATGTCTCTCTGCCTACCATAAACAGAAGGGGGTTAGTCTATGTCATTGCCAGGAATTGCCCGGCCTCCAAGACAAGGTTAAGAGGGCAGTTGAGGAGATGAGAGCTCTACACAGACCTGCCTGATAGGAACAAGCCTCTAGGACGATCACCAGGGCAATCACAGGTTCCTGCTGTCTTGGCAGGCACCTCTACCCTAGCATGTCCTCTGTGTTCTCTTATGCAATGCAATGAAATGGAAGGTCAGGTGAGCTCTAGCTGTCACTGCGCAGAACCTGGAAGAGTTTCAAGGCTTGACCTGAGAGCATCAGTCCTTCTGAGAACCCTTTGGAGTTTGCTAAACGTAAACTTGTTTTTGTAACTGCACATGTACAAAAATCTCGGGTGTGCACGTACTCCGTGCACAAAAGCCTGAGGTGTCAACATGAGGGCTGAGGTTGATGGGTAGGTGTTTTCAAGGCAGAAAGTGGGTCCCTCAACCCTGAGAAATAAAGGTAACTCAGCACACACATCACTCTGAGAAGGAAGGACAATGGGGGAGGAGGGTGTACCTCCAGATTTCAGGAGACTGGCTCTCCACTGCACCGGATGAGGTGCAGGGTCCAAGGGCAGCCACCACTCAGAGCCAGTCTGGGTTGTGCTCCCTACCCAAAGGCCACCTAGTGGCTGCTGAGGGCAGTGACCTGTTTATGGTCATTAAAGGAGCGGGCAGTTTCCCCTCTAGCTTGCCCAAGGTTTCTTAGGGTCCCTGGGCTTGCTTTGGGTCATCCCTCCTGCAGCTGGGCACACCTGCTCCAGGGGACACTGGACAGATGGTAACATCCTGTTTGCTCACAGCTTCTTTGACAAGTTTCTGGCTTTCTGTTGCACTCACACACCCCTGTTTTTCCTCCAAAGACCGAAGTCTACAGGTGTGTAGACTAAGGCCACCGAAGGGCTGAGAGGACTGGGCCACTCAGCAACNCTGACAGGACAGGCACCCTCCACAGGAGCCACTCAAAAAATACATTTATTTATTTGGGAGTAGAGGTGTGCCTGGGAGTCAGAGGACAATTGGTGGGTGTCAGTTCTCCCTTTCTACCATGCAGGTCCTGGGGATTGAACTCAGGTTGTCAGGGCTTGACTGCAAGAGCCTTTACCCACTGAATCAGCCTGCCGGACCATAGTGGCCACTTTTTTTTTTTTAAAGATTTATTTATTATGTATACATGTTCTGCCTGCACATACACCCTGCATGCCAGAAGTGGGCACCAGATCTCATTACAGATGGTTCTGAGCCGCCATTTGGTTGCTGGGAATTGAACTCAGGACCTCTGGAAGAACAGGCAGTACTCTTAACCTCTGAGCCATTTCTCCAGCCCCAGTGGCCACTTTTTATACCAGAACCACACTCTTAATCTTCTCCTCCCAGCCTCTTCACACACACCAGTATGCACACTAGATGCCACACAACACATACACATGCCATTCATACTACATGCTACCTATGCATTATGTCAAAGATACTCAAGCCATGGACTTAGGCCAAGCTGGACCCACAGGAGAATGGACTAAGCAAGGGCCTGAATCTTTTATTTCCTGTAGAAATGAGTTGTGGGGAGAGATTGGAGAGCAGCCCTGCTGGGAGCAGCATGGCAGAAGGAGGTAGCACAGAGGACAGCCTGGTTAGGGAGACTGTTCCTTGGCAAAGGCCTGCCCTAAGGGATCTGGGAACACCACGGTCAGGACAACAGCATGGAATTGCCTTTCTCAGATCTGGTAAGACAGGTGGAAGAGATGCCATGTATAGTGGTGAATGTGGTGCCTGCAGATACGGTCTACTGGGGTTAGCTTCAACAGAGTAAGGGACCTACACAGTGGTATAGCCATCCTGAATGGGATGGCATGGCCAGAGACCAATATCTCTTGATGTCTCAAAGACTTGATATTCTAGAGATGAGATGACCATCTAGTCCTGAACTTAAGATTACAGAATACCAGGAACTTTGAAGACNTTGAGTTTACCTTCCAGGAACAAGTCCTGTCCTAGTAAGGCTCAGCCAATGAAATCTACTTGCTAGGAATCAGTGCCTGGACCAGTCTCTTCTAGCGGATGGGGGTTGTGTGTGTGTGNTTGAGTTTACCTTCCAGGAACAAGTCCTGTCCTAGTGTGTGTGTGGGGGAATTCTTTAGTGGAGAGGAATCAGTGCCTGGACCAGTCTCTTCTAGCAGATGAGGGGTGTGTGTGTGGGGGGAATTCTTTAGTGGAGACTCAAGGGCCTCATAGCAAGGCTGGGCTCTCTACACAGGGAGACACTAGTGCTAGGGGTCCAGTATCCAGGAGAGCATGACTCCACAGGGTGTCAGGCAGGTGATGGTAAGGTGAGGTAACAGGCAAGATGCATCTACTCCTCCCCATTGCCACCTGCAGGGGTGCTGGTTGCTGCAGGCTCCCCAGGGGTAGATTGAAGAGCAGGGCTGGGGCTTGAGTGCAGAGGCTTCCGTAAGAATGGGAATGCCCTGGGGACAAGAAAGTGCTGAGGGCCTGGGCCTTCTCTCTGCAGGGTCTTCCTGCTCAGTGGATATAGGGCACTGGCAGGGCTCACCTGCGCTTGGTCTCCAACGGGATCACAGCTTCCTCCAGCAGGCCCTTGTATATGTCAGACTTCAGGAACCTTGGGTAGGAGTCCTGCAGGAAACAGGACTCTTCAGTTCCTAGCCAGATCCAGCCAGGCATTGCTGGGGCCACCTTCTGCTCATAGGCCATGAAGGACTGGGGGCTGTGGGGGGGGAACCATCCAACACTAGCCCAAACCAAGACCTAGNGAGACCTGGCACCCATTTGGTGGGACCACCAGATTGCAAAACATGGGCAAGAGTGCTATGTTCACACACAGGGATGAACCAAGCACCTCCAGCGGGGGATGAGGAGCCAGAGTGCCTCCCCTCCATAGAGGCGGGGCAAGGGTGCAGTTTTAACTACAGCAGAGCCGGGCCTGAGGGTTCACACCTGTACTCCCAATACTTGGGAGGCAAAGGCAGGAGGAGCATGAGCTCATGGATAGCCTGGGCTACATAGTGAGATCATAAAATAAAAATCATCCTTTAAAGGNCAGAGCTCTCTAGAGAAAACCTACAAAAACCCACAGCAAGGCCAAGTGTAGTGGTACANGCCTTAAATCCCAGCACTTAGGAGACAGAGGCAGGTGGATCTCTCTGAGTTCAAGGCCAGTTTGGTCTGCATAGTGATTTCCAGAACAGCCAGAGCTATAGAGAGAGACCCTGTCTCAAAAAAAGAAAATACACACACACACACACACCAGAGAGCAGGAGGCCAGCAAGGGCTGGTGAGTCACAGAATGTGACATGAAGATGACCAGGCCAGCTTGAGTCCAAGTGGGAGAACTCACAGTTCAGGGCTGAGGAACATAGGGAGACCCATTCTTAAAAAACAATTAACTTTTTTTTGTTGTTTGGCTGGGTTTTTTTTTTTNAAGACAGGGCCTCTCTATAGCCCTGGCTGTCCTGCAACTCACTCTGCAGACCAGGCTGACCTCAAACTCAGATCCGCCTGCCTCTGCTCCCAAGTGCTGGGATAAAAGGTGTGTGACATCAAGCCTGGGTTTTGTTGTTATTGTTGTTTGTTTTTTAGTTTTTGTTTGTTTGCTTGTTTTGGTTTTTGAGAAAACAATTTTTTAAATGGTGTGATGACGCAGGTCTGAAATCCTAGCACAATGAGGGTGGAAACAGGAGGATCGGGAGTTCATCCACAGCAAATTCAAGGCCAGTATGAACTACAGGAGACTGGCTCTAATGACAACAATGACGNTGGTCAATTGTTGTGGTTAAAACTTATTAAATATATTGAAATCTATGATTTTTTTCTTTGAAACAGGATCTCACTCTGTAGACCAGGCTGACCTTGAACTCATAGAGATCCACCTGCCTCTGACCCTAGTGCTAGGATTAAAGGTTTGGGACACCACGCCCTAAAAAATCTATGAATTTATTATGGTATTAAACACCATCAGGAGGCTCACCTACAAGTCAAAGGCCAGCCAGGACATTTATACATAGTTAGAGATTTTAGAGTGAGACCCTGACTCAGACAAACTAAAAAACCTTGCTAACCACTCTGAACAAACACTAAGGATCCAGCTAATTGTTTTAAAGCTGATCAGTAGTGTAAAGAATCGAGCTTTCACTCCATCTGTACCACTAGATGACCAGAAGGTACACAAACGGGTCGGGTGGGGAATAGACAGCCCAGTCAAGAGACAGTAGGCAATGGTGAGGTCTGAACACCACCACACTGATTCATGAAATCGGGGCAGTGATTGGCAAAGGCTGTGCGCACTCCTTATGAAGCAAGCCAAACAGACAAAAACAACAGAACTGAAAGCAGATTAGGAAGGGCGGTGCTAGCGGGGACACCAGGTTGTGCCCACCTTCTTCATGAGCATGTAGATATGCAGTTGGGCTGCGTCAAGGACATAGCGGTGTGGCTGGCGAAGCCCCTCCAGGGTCCCCTCCATCGTCCGGCTGTCAATGTTGATCCAGCGGGCAGCTCCAGGGGCTAGGAACTGCCTAGGATACAGATGGTACAGAGTAGGCCTATGCTGGGTCTGAGNGATGACCAACTAATTTCCACTTCGACACACTTACTGATAGACAGCATCCACCAGCNCAGGCACCTGGGCCTGCCCTCCAAAGCGCAGTTCCTCACATGCCTCCCAGAAGCTGAGGTTTTCCGCTGAGGACAGGGCAACAATCAGGGTTGGGGGTTCCCAGTGAGCAGGCTAGAGAAAGCCTGGGCCAGGGTCCCAGGCAGAGGCCTCCCTCCCTTGGGGATGCCTATAGCGGCTTCTCACCGCTGAACTCCTTCTGGAGAAAATCCATGAAGTGGCCACGCCCCACGGGGTCCTCCAGGAGCTCCCGGAAGCTGAAGCTCCACCGCTCAACACGCAGCTTTGTGGGGGCAGCCACCCTGGAAGGGGAAAGGCGAAAGCCAAAGAGAGTGGGCTGCTGATCCTGCTACCAGTCCGGCAGCGTTTGACAGTGCCACCCAAACACCCAGGGCTTACGTGGGCGCATTCATGGCCCAGTAGGTGACATCGTCTGTGATCCAAGGGTTGCTGGGTAGGCACCCTGAGATGATGGGATCGTGCGGGCCATGCTGGCTGCTGAACTTCAGGTACCTGGGGGTTCCAGGGACCAGCGCAGGGTGGCCTTAGGGACAAGAGGCTCTATAAAGGGTCTGGGTTGGGAAGGGTCTCTTGCTGCCCCTCACTCACGCCTCGAGGCAGACAGAGGACTTCACCCGGTTCCTGCCCAACGCCTTCCTGAAGCACTCGATCTAGAACACCAGAGCTGAGTTAGGACCTGTGCTGGGGGATGGGCATCCCTACCCCCCAAGTTTCTAGGACCTACCTCACACTTATAGAAATCCGAGCTCTAGGTCTGGAAGACACAGATGGTTTGAGTTACAAAGCAGCCCCACCCTATGCCCCACCCAGGGCTGAGACCTTGCCCCACCAGGATGTAGCAAAGAATGGCTTGGACTTTTGGAGCCCCCAGGGGAGGCCTCTGACAGCCTTTATCTGGAGAGTCTGAAGATGTTCTACAAAACCCTACAGTTCTCCAGGCTACCTAGAAATTCCTCACTTGTTACTAACCTGTCATATTTTCTGATGACTTCAAGTGTTTTTGTTGCTGAGAGAGTTTTCTTTGGTTCATGCTGGCCTTGAACTCATGATGAAATATATGGATGCCCTTATATTTCTAACCCTCTGCCTTTAACTCCCAAGTGCTATGATTAGAGGTGTCTCCCACCTTACTTTGGCACTTAAAGTATTTTTGTTTGTTTCTTTCTTTCTTGTTTGTTTTGGTTTTCCAAAAAAGGGTTTCTCTGTGTAACAATCCTGGCTGGCTTGGCTGTTCTGGAACTCAATTTGTAAACCTGGCTGGCCTTGAACTCACAGAGATCCCATCTGCCTCTGCTTCTCAAGTGCTGGAATTAACAGCACATGCCACCATGCCTGGCCTTTAAAGTATTTTTTTTAAGGATTTTGGGTTCCTTTGA
>LZPO01044435.1:116124-129166 GCA_001675575.1 Neotoma lepida | reverse complement strand
CGTGGAGGCGATTCTGGCCCGGCGTGGGACTTCAGTCCACGCAGACCCTTCTGGGGAAGGGAGCCAGGAGGAAAGGAGTGTGTCCAGCCGGGAGGCTGCGGCCTCTCCCGTAGGTGGGGCTGGGGCTCCTTCCGGTGAGAGGCAATCCTAAGGTTGGAGGGCAGTGGGCAGCATCTCAGTAAGACCTCTGCTCGAGACACCAAAAGGGACTATGGAGACCCCTAGTTTAGGGTACCACCGGAGGGGCCTAGGACATTATGGGAAGAGCACAGAGCTGGGGAGCCCCTGGAGTACCCCAGGGCCACTACTCTTAAGCAGTGGCCTGTAAGCTGACCAGAAACAAATTGGTTTCTCCAGGGTCTCTTAAGAATCTCTTTCAGTCACCAGAGCCCCTCCTGAAAAGACCAAGCCTAGGGACTTCTAGGGACTTAGGGGCCACTGTGTGTCTGTGACAGCTCCTCTGCCTTCTTTAGCTCCACTGGGCAGTGGGAGGCACCAACTGGTGAGAGTGTGGGTCCCAGCTCAGCACTTGAATGCCAGGGTCAGCAGGTGGCAGGTGCTTACACACCGTCCCCTACTTCCAGTCCTCCTGGCTGACAAGGAAGGGGAGCCAGTCCCATCAGATGAAGTGCTGGATGAAACTGTACCAGAGTACCAGGCCCCTGGGAAGAAGAGCATGCTGGCAATCTGGCAGCTGGACCCTGAAGACATGAGCCTGGTCAAGTACAAGCAGGCGCTGCTGGGGCCCCTGCCACTCATTATGGGTATGGCCTGGGGTCTGGATGTGGAGGGCTGCAAGCAGGGGGAGGGGAAGATGGGGTCAGCAGGGCACCCTGTGGATGCTGTTTCTCCTCAGACCCCAGCCTGCCCAACGTGCAGGTGACTAGGCTGACACTGCTGTCGGATCAGGCTCCAGGGCCTATCATCATGGACCTTACAGGTAACCCCCTCTGCAGACCACAACCTATCTTTGGATGAAGACAATCCTAGGACCCCGTGCCGAATCCTTGTTCCTTGGGTGCATTGCCACAGACTTCATGGGCACCACCAGTCCCTGCAGAGATATTCCTGGGGCAGGGTCTTGTACATGCTGGAAATTTAGAGCGTACCTGTCATTTCTCTAACAGGAGACCTGGCTGCACTGAAAAACCAGGTGTTTGTCCTGAAGGAGGGCATTGAATACAAGGTGAAGATCACCTTCAAGGTGAGGGTAGCAGCAGTAGGGGGCCAGCCATGTCCCAGCCTTCCAGAGAAAGCCCCTAACATTCTCCTTCCCCCAGGTCAACAAAGAGATTGTCAGTGGCCTCAAGTGTCTGCATCACACCTATCGTCGGGGACTACGTGGTAAGACGGTGTGGAGAGCAGCCTGGGGCTGGGAGAGGTGGGCAGAGGGGTGGCTCCTGATGACCTTCCTTTCCACAGTGGACAAGGCCATCTTCATGGTGGGCAGCTATGGCCCCAGGGCCCAGGAGTATGAATTTGTGACNACAGTGGAGGAAGCACCAAGGGGCGCATTGGCACGTGGCCTCTATGTGGTCAGGTCCCTCTTCACTGACGATGACAGGCTCGACCACCTGTCCTGGGAGTGGTGCCTCCATGTCTGCCAAGACTGGAAGGACTGAGCCTACTTGGGGCCTGTGTTCCCAATTTCTGTCAGTTGCAGAAGGACCTGCAAGCATTCCCCAGACCTTCCAGTTGGTGACCCGATATCCCCCACTCTGCTGTGTCCTGCCTCCCTGCCTGGTGCCCATTAAATGTTACCCTGTCTCGCTGCCCTCGTGTTGCCTCTTTCTGCCTATCTCCACCCCCGAGGGGCCTTTCAGGCTTTATCTTCCCTGAGACCCAGCCAGGTGCCTGCCACGTGGCTGTTGCTGCTTGGTCCCCAATCCCCTTATCTACTCCAGCCTTCAGGGCCCAGCACGCCATGGATGATCGGCTACTGCCAGTGTTGCTGCTCCTGCTGGGTGTCTCAGGTCCATGGGGACAGGGACAGGAGCCTGAGGGTCCCTCAGAGGCACTCCCTGAGGAGTCCCCTGGGGAAGAAGTCCCCAAGGAGGATGGGATCTTGGTCCTGAGCCACCGCAACCTGAGCCTGGCACTACAGGAGCATCCAGCCCTGATGGTGGAGTTTTGTGAGTGCTTGGACCAGCAGTTTGGGGACCATGGTGATAGCCTGCGGGTTCAGGCCTCTACCTCCTAGACTTGGTCTTCTTGTGGGCACCCTGTGTCCCTNAGAGGGTGCCTGGACAAGAGGTCCTGATGTTGAGCTGGCCTTGGTGGTGGTCTAGTCTGAGTGGGAAGGAGTGGTAGGAGAGCAGTGGGCAGCTGGAGAACATGTGGGTGTCCATAACCCGCCCTGCTGTCAGCATGGCCACATACTGACGTTACTACCTTTGGGGCCTCTATTCCAAACAGCTGGTCACTGGTCCTTCTGTGAAGGCACAGTGTCCAGTTTGGGTGGCCCATATAGGGTCCTATGACATATGTGTCTGCGGTTCTTTATAACCCTTTACAAATGTCAAAGCCATTCTTAGCTAGTAGGCTTCAGAAAGCAGCTACATATGGCCCTGGAGAGAGGAAGCAGGATTCTTTCCAAACACTCCCAAACCTCACTGTGTCTGGGCTCTAAGGGTTGTCTGGGGTCTGGCATCCAGGTGTGGCTGTGATCAATGCCTAGGGTAGGCCTGAAGGAGGATGTGAATAGAGCATGCTTCCTGTTGGACCTGGGCTGCAGCTGGGGTTGTTGAGGACTGGTGCACTCACAGCCTCATCCCCCAGATGCCCCATGGTGTGGTCACTGCAAGGCACTAGCTCCTGAGTACAGCAAGGCGGCTGCCCTGCTGGCAGCTGAGTCAGCTGCGGTCACCTTGGCCAAGGTGGATGGGCCTGCGGAACCAGAGCTGACCAAGGAGTTTGGCGTGGTAGGGTACCCTACGCTCAAGTTCTTCCAGAATGGGAACCGCACAAACCCTGAAGAATACGTAGGTATGAGGTGGGTAGGGCCAAGGATGGGGTGGGTGTGGCCTGGGGATGGGGCAGAAGTCCAGTCTGATATAGGGACATCTCTGCAGGGCCCAAGAAGGCTGAGGACATTGCTGAGTGGCTGAGGCGGAGAGTGGGGCCCAGTGCCACACGTCTGGAAGATGAGGAAAGTGTTCAGGCACTGATAGACAAACAGGATGTGGTGGCCATTGGTTTCTTTCAGGTAAACTGGGAGTAGACAGGCTGTGGGAACAGTGCTGGTGGCACCCACCATTCTCATAGGGCTGGGTCTGTAGGATCTACAGGAAGAGGATGTGGCCACCTTCCTGGCCTTAGCGAGGGATGCCCTGGACATAACCTTTGGCTTCACTGACCAGCCACAGCTCTTTCAGAAGTTTGGCCTCACCAAGGATACTGTGGTCCTTTTCAAGAAGGTAGGTTGAGGCTAAGGGCAGGGTTGGGGTCAGGGCCATAGCTCCTGCTAACTTTGCTGGTGTCCAGTTTGATGAGGGTCGGGCCGACTTCCCGGTAGACAAGGACACTGGCCTGGACCTGGGGGACCTGTCCCGCTTCCTCATCACACATAGCATGCACCTGGTCACAGAGTTCAACAGCCAGGCAAGTAAAGCTACAGGTCACAGTGAGGTAGGGTGGAGGGACCCTTACAAGTGGGAGGCTTGGTTGGGGTTGAGGGACCTTGGGCCCAGTGGAAGTCATTAGTTTCCTATCCCTCCAGACATCACCTAAGATCTTTGCAGCCAAGATCCTCAACCACCTGCTGCTGTTTGTGAACCAGACACTAGCTCAGCACAGGGAGCTGCTGACAGCCTTCAGGGAGGCAGCTCCCCCATTCCGGGGGCAGGTACTGGGGGGCAAAGGGGGAGGAGTGGTAGGGCTAAGGGAGACTCCCAACTTGGTATGACTTTTGGTAGGTGTTGTTCGTGATGGTGGATGTGGCCGCTGACAATGACCATGTGCTGAAGTATTTTGGGCTCAAGGATGAGGAAGCCCCAACCCTGCGCCTGATCAATGTTGAGACCACCAAGAAGTATGCACCTACAGATGTGGTGCCCATCACTGCAGCTTCTGTGGCTGCCTTCTGCCAGGCAGTCCTCCATGGGGAAGTCAAGGTCTGTACTTGTTAGAGGGAGGAAGGACCAACAGTCCTAGAACCCTGGCCCTACACAAGACCCTAGTGAAGACTGCTTGTTTCCCTAGCCCTACCTCCTGAGCCAGGAGATACCCCCTGACTGGGACCAGCAGCCAGTCAAGACCCTCGTGGGCAAGAATTTTGAGCAGGTGGCTTTTGATGAAACCAAGAATGTGTTTGTCAAGTTCTGTGAGTGCTGAAGAGGGGAAGGTGGCAGGCTGGTGGTGGTGGGGGTAGTGGGGGTGTCAGCTAGCCAAGCCTGACTCCTCCCCCAGATGCTCCATGGTGCAGCCACTGCAAGGAGATGGCCCCAGCCTGGGAAGCACTGGCAGAGAAGTACAGGGATCGTGAGGACATTGTCATCGCCGAGTTGGATGCTACAGCTAATGAGCTGGAGGCCTTCTCTGTGCATGGCTATCCCACCCTCAAGTTCTTCCCTGCGGGGCCAGACCGGAAGGTAAAGGGATGGATGGGTAGGGAGTGTACTACTACTCCAAAGCTGGCTTGACTGGCATCAGGCTGTGGCCCGGGAGCATGCCCTCAAGTCCTTCTCTTTCTCTTTAGGTGATAGAATACAAAAGCACCAGGGACCTAGAGACGTTCTCCAAGTTCCTGGACAATGGAGGTACCCTGCCTGAGGAGCCCAAGGAGCCTGCAGTCTCCAACTCAGTGGGTATTCCAGGATAATAGCCCCTCAATAGGTTCCCTCCCAGCAGAGTGGGCAGAGGCAGGTCTGAGCTGGGCTTCTGTGATCCTTTCTAGGAAATAAAAGCCAATTCCACCGTGGGGCCCAAGGAGGAGCTGTAGCCATTTGGACACTGCATTCCAGGGAGTGGTGTCCTCAGTTGCTGGAGGGAGATGTGCGCTACGAATAAAAATGTTTCCCCAGACTTTGTGTGGTTCATGAGCAGGGCTGGTTGCTGGTCTGCCTAGCTTAGCCCCTGGTGCTTGCCTCTAACTCAGCACCTCATGGGGCCTGACCTTTCTCTTGTGCTCTTGACTTTGGGGCTTGCCTAGGCAAGAACGGACAACACATACAGAGGCCAGCTTGCCTCCTTCACTGCTTGGCCGCGGGGCAGCATGTTTACTGCCCCTGCCCCACTGACAGCAAATAGTATATCACACACCCAAGGCAGGTTCAAAAACTGTTTTATTTCATTATTATCCAAGTACCTTTGAAAAGATAATTGTACAAGTCATCGCATGAAAAATGGGCACAGGGTACCCCCTGCTGGCCCTGGCCTGAGAAATATACATATTTACATGGATACTTAGAAGGGACCAGACCCCCCACCACCCTGCTGAACCAAGCTGGTGGCTGGAGACAGGCAAAGGGGCCTGAGGTACTCAGCCGCCAGATTCACACAGTGGCAGGCAAGAGACAGCTATGTTGAAGGCACTCAGTGTGACATGTACAATATACAGAGGCCCCCACAGGATCCCCTGCTCCTAGGCCTGAGCCCAACCAGGTGCAGTGGATAGGTCCCAGAGGGAGAAGAGGACCCTGGGATACAAGCTAGGTAAAGGTATCCCTGGGTCAGTCTGCATTCAAAAGCAAGAGCTGCTGAGGGTCATGAGATGGCTCCTGGTATTGCTTCAGGGGGTAATGTGGGAGTGGGTGGGGCTTTCCTTTTGAAAAGCAAAACAGAGAAACTCATGGAACCACTCAGTAGGAACCCCCTCCTTTCCCAGACCCAGAGGGACAGAGGTAGGGCAGACACCTGAGCCCTCCCCCGACAAGAGCTTGTGACACAATCCTGTNCTGTTCCCCACATCAGGCTCCTGANGACAAGGCTGCCCACTGGCTGATGACTGTGCACCTTAGTGATGGTGTATTCTGGGTGTGTTGCCCAGTGCTCAGTCCACCTTTTCCACCTTGCCAATGATCTTCTCTTCAAAGACAGGCAAGACTGCTTCGTCCTCCCGAACTTCTTCAAATACCACACCACAGTCAAACTCATCACTCACTTTCTTAAAGTAGTATCTAGGGGCAGAAAATTGTGGTGACAGTTAGAAAAGTCAGCTCCAGGAGAGGAATGCCTGTCCTTGAACCCCTGGAAGTCCTACCACCCTGCAGTGCAGGCTTGCCCCAGCCAGTGAGTCAGGATCCTGGCTGGTGCCTGCTGGGCAGTAGCCATACATTGATTGGGTAGAGCTGGGACCACTGAAAGGGCTGAGTTAATATTAATAGCATGTTAGAAATTGCTACAAAGCCCCTGGGAGCCCCAATCCTGGCTTCTGGTAGGTGTGGAGGTTACTGATAGGCTTCTGATTCAGGAAGAGCAGGGGTCTTGGGGCCCCAGCTCTGCCATCCACATGGGCTGACGCCAGCAGAGTTGACAGGCTCTCATGTCACTCAGGTATCAGTAATCTTTCTACTGGAGTTTTTGAGTTGGCTGACATAGAGGGAGGGAGAGAGAAGTCTGAGGCTAGAACAGAGAGGGCCAGTCCGGCTTTGAGGGTCCTGATGCCACCCAATCCTGATGTACCCCAAATAGAGCAGTAAGCAGCATCCATGGCTGAGAGAAGTGGGGCGAAGGGGAAGATAAAAAACCAGTGGGTCAGAAAACTTTCCTTCTACACTAAACCAATAGCATGCTGGGCAAGTACGCCCGACGGCTGCAGCTTCTCTCTTACCTGTAGCTCCCCTTCTTGGTTAGCAGCTCCTTGAACTGGCCCAGGGTAACAGCACGGCCCCTCACCAGGGTCCGGTAGGGGATGGGTTCCCCACAGAAATAGTAGGCCACAACGATGCTGTCACATGGTGGTGCACTCCCACCACCTGTTTTTCTCTGCGACTTTGTCCTGGGACAGAAACAGAATGATAATTAGTGGGCTCAGGCCAAGGTCACACAGAGCACCTCATAGGTACCATCAATCACAGAGGACAAGACACCCCAGGGTCAGCACCTCACTCAGCAATGTGGTATTCATAGGCCCTGCCACCCACCTACCCGAAATCTGGGTACCAGTCCTGTATGAACCACTCACTAGAATATGAGCTACAGGTCTAGCTCTAAGGGAAGCACTTCCCTCCAGACCATGTAAAGTGGGCACAGATACCCAAAATGACCAGGCCAGGCCCTCGGCTCATAAAGTCCCATCTCCAAGGTTGCAAGGGGGTCGGTCTCTAGACCCTGACAAGTCCCAACCTCTCCAAACTTCCATAAGCCTTGAGAATGGACCAATCAGAGCTACACAGATCTGGAATGGAAGTGTTTCTAGGACCAGGATGGCCAGATCTCCAAAGCAGACTGGAGGCCTGAGCTATTTCTTGCCCAGTTCCTCAGAGTGCTGTGCAGCTGCTCTGAGTCTGCACCTGTGTTCCCTAGAAGCTTCCACAGCTGGCGTCGCCCATGGCCACAGGGGTGCTTTTCCTTGGACGGGTAAGATACATGGGCCATTCTGGTTGTGTGATTGTCTAGGTTCTTGGACCTTCTTCTAGCAATGGTCTTTTGAAGCTCTCTGGGGGTTGAACCTGAGGAGACCTACTTCTTCAGAACAACTGGAGGGCCATCTGCACAGGCCCCAAGCTCAGGATACCCTCTCTTATGAGTTGGGTGTAATAGAGCTTGGATTGGGTCAGCAGCAAGGCCCAAGGGGATCCTCATCTTCCTGTCTTGAGTAAAAGCACAGGAAGGCCATAGTCAGAAATGTCCCTGACCTACACGTGGCCATGGCAGGGGGAGGTGCAAAGCCTAAGTTCTGGCTGTAGTCACACCAACCAGATCCTACTATAAAGTTGGCTCAAGCTCCTGGTGCTATTTCAAGGGGACTAAGACTGTGGACCTGACCCTGTGTAGAATGGTGGTGAATCTACCAGTCTCCAGACCTAGCTCAGAAGCTCAGGACNTAAAGACAAGATGAAAGGCAAGCCTGTGGTGCCTGCATGGAACACACACAGACCTAGTGATCATGTCACTACACTGAACAGGCATGATCTCTATTGGGAGACAGGAGGGAGAAGTCCCAGCAGAACTTTCTCCAGCCCTGATGCTTCCTGGCTCAGTGACAAAGCCTATCAAAGCAGGTGCTCCACTTTGGGAATTGGCCTGGGCTGGGCTGGGTAGAACCAGGAGGACCCACAGGGCGCACGTACTCTGTCTCGGAGAGTTCCAAGTCCGACACGGCTGGTACCACACTCAGCACCGGTGCACATGCTGGCCTGACACAGGTGCGTCCCCGCTGCATGACTGCCTGCACATACCTAGGAACAACCCGCATCAAAGAGGATGGGGCTCAGCCAGTGTTGTGGACAGTGTGTACAAACAGGGTGAGCAGCAGAAACCAGCTGCCAATAACTCCCACTCACATATCACCAGAGGCCCTGCCCTAAGTGTCTAGACACAGCATCAATGCCAGTCTGTTCTTTGGAGCACACTCTGGAGAACTGCTGGTCTCAGTGCTATGGGCTCTCTTCACCCCCTGGCTCAGATGTCTTCTCCATCCAGGCTCGAGGTTCTTGGGGAGGGCCTGCCAGGACATCTCCCAGGGATGTGGCTCTTTCTACACAAAATCATCATGAACTTTCAGAAGATGATGTGGATACCAGACATGGACAGTAGCAATGGTTCTGTCATACTGTATCTTGGGGAGCTGCTGTTGCCATGACTGAGGCATGTTCCAAGATCTCTGCAAAGCAAATCCTCTACCTGGGTATGCCACTATGGGTCGCTAATAGTGATTTTATTCTGGTATTCCTTAACAGGGCCTGCCAAGGCCTAGGGCTTTCACCCCATACAGCTATACTTGTTCANAAAGTTCCAGACAAATAGCCTCAATACCTTCAATTTCCTCATACATGAAGATTTTGGAGACACCAGCTAAGACCTGATTTGTGTATGTGTGTGTGGTGACGGTGTTCNCATACCCCAAAACAGAAACCAGAGGGGTTTAGCTGATGCTACTGGCCAGGAGAAAAACACAGCTGTTGCCATCATGTGGGGCTTGCCAGGTAATGGTAGGATGAATAGATGCAACCTCTGCATCACAAGAGAATCCTAACTCCCAAAGTACGCTATTCCACAAGAAAATCCTGCCTCCTAGGAACACTTTGCTTCTGAGAGCACCCTGCCCAGACCACTGAGGGCATGGTCCTAGTCAATCCCACATGACATCCTGCTCCACTTCCTCAGACCCTTGCCAGACACATGCAATATTTCAGCACCAGGAGGAACACTTCCTACACAGAACAGGCAGCACAAGCATGTAACAGGGCTTACAGCAGGTGGAGAAGTGGTTCCTTGTGTTCAAGGTAGCTGTAACTTCTTTTGGAACCAAAGCTAGTATAGGCTCAGAGCCTGGTGTGGGTCCGTGGAGACTTTCAGGGACCAGGGACATGTCTAAGCTTCCAGGGCAACTACTGCCTGATCCTGTTAGAGACCACAAGTGCAGAGTCTGCCAGTCATGAGTTGTAGCATCCCAGGGAAAGAGGACCCTCAGAAGTGAGATCAGACCCCAGAATCTACACAACCCAAGCTGAAAAAAGGAGCTGTTGTTTCAAAGGGCAATTGTGGCCTTTGTGTGACCATGGTTCCAGGGACTGGGTAAGAAACAGACCCTAAGCCCTCATGGAGACTATTACCCATCTGGGAATTCCAATAAGCCAGAATGTCCAGGAAACTGATTCAAAGCCAAATTAAAAGGGTCAGAGAAGGCATGTTCTGGCTCCAAGAATACTGCTACCCAAAGAGAAATCTCTTGAGTTTGGGCAGAACATATTCCCCAAGGGACAGAACAGGCTTGCTGAACTGTGGTGGTGAAGGGGCTGATGTTGATGTTCTTGAGGTTGAGGAAGACAGGGAGAGAAGTTGGAACTGTGGTCACTCGAGACAAGTCCTATAACTGCCTGTGCTTCGGAGTGGTCCATCATCTCTCTGTGACTGTGNTTTGTGTGGCTGTCATCAGATGGTAAGGATATCTACCACTAAGCAGGGCATGCCCAAAAGCTGTTAGCCATCTGACCATGTGCTGGTGAGAACATTCACCTCATAGCCCTCTGTCCTGCAGCAGGNCTACCTCTGTGGTTCTCAGTGGAGAAGCAGCCCAGAATGGCTGTCTTCCCCCAAGGGTCTTCTTTAGGCCTTAGGGCCACCTGTACCACAAGGTCACCTATACCACATGAGCCTACCTCTGCTTGGAGGGCAACTTGTTGGCTCTCTTCTCCTCTTCCTCCAAACGCCTTCGGGCCTCTTCCAGCTGGGTCAGGGGGTTAGGGGCTGGATTGGGTGGCATTGTGGGATCTTGGATGAAAAGATGAGAAGGCTGGACAGAGTTCCGGAGCTGAGCACTGACCCAGGGGTGCACGGCCCCAGGACGCTCAATGGACAAAGGCCTGGAGCTCTCATGGGCCTGCTGCTTCCTCATCCCAGAAGATCTTGGGGAACAAAGACAAGTGACTCCATGAGCAGTGGAAGCAACCAAGTGTGAACATACCCAACTATAGCAGTCATGTGGGCCTCCTCTGATCCCACACACAAACCCCCTTCCCTTCTTGAAGACTGATCTTTTTGTGTGTGATTTGAGACTGAACCAGGGGTTTGCTTATGCTGTGCTGTCACTGAGCTGCATTCTAGATCTTTCTTACTTTCTGAAAATTTTATTACATTATATTTTGTGTGAGAAAGAACACACATGTACCACAGTATGTGTAAGGATGTCAGAGGACAATGTAAGGGTCCTCCCCTTCTACCATGTGTGTCCCAGAGTATGTTGAGGGCAGGTAGTAAGCAGGCAGCACATTAGGGTAATGTGGGACTGAGGAAATGGACCTGCTTCAGTCCTAGACTCCCCTACTATGCTCAGAAATGGGTTATACAGAGGATCATGAGGATGGCACCTGCTCCCTGTGGAGCCAGAATGTGTGTAAACACACAGCAATATGAGACAAGATGGATGATAGATATCCAGAGAGGTCACGTTAGGGCTAAGCAGCCCCAAACCCTTAGGATTGAAGAAAAGTAAGCATAAAAAACAGAAGGCTCTCCCACAGCTGCCACTTATGTAAGTTCATAGGTGGAGTCATCTGACCTTGAAGCCAGAAATAAACTCCTAAAAGCAAGGGTGCTGGCACCAAGAGGCCAGGTGGCCAGCTGCTCTGGGCCAGGCTTCTGCCGTGCACTTACCCATGGCCTGCCTTCCGGTGTCTGCTGATCTCCTTCTCACCCTCAATGATCCACTGCATGATCTTCTGGTTCTTCTCTGCATCCTCTGAGGTACTGGGGACCTCGGCACTGGCATTCTTCCCAGATTCAGCCTTCTTGGTGTTTCTTTTGGAGGGTGCATTAGCTTTACCACTGTGAGATCAAGACATATGAGGTCACTCTGGCCTTCCTAGCTGTTTCTTAAACCCTCAAGCCCAACAAGAGGCCTGTAACCTACTGTGAAGGCAGTGGTCTCTGTGAAAGTCAGCTGTCTGGGGTTTGTTTTAATATGATGGGAGAGTCATGCTGACCAGAGCCCAAGACAAACCCACAGCCCCTCCTCACCCAGTCATAGCAATGCCTGGAGCCTGTCTGGCCCCTGCCCCTGGTGTCATATGACTTTTATAGGGGGGGACCAGGTCATCATAGGGTCATGGCCCCTCTGGCCCACAACTATGATACAAGGACACACTGGGAACATGTGAGAGGGCTGGGTCAAGACTCACCCAAAGGCCAAGTCCCCAGCACTGGGGGTGGTGCCTGTGCTCTCTGAATAGCTTCGGGGCTTGGCATGACCATGTGTTTCTGGGCCCCACGAGAAGCTGCTCTGGACCCTGCGGGCAGCTTCAGCCTCCATTTGCTCCTTGGGTCTAGCTGAATTATGGTGAACATGGTGGTGGACGTGCCTATGGTGGTGCAGGCCAGCTGTATCCAGCTTCAACCCCAACTTAGGAACGTGCTTCCCATGCCCAGAGGCTACACCCCCTAGTACTGCAGTCTTGGCTACATGCCCACTGTCGGGAGAGCGGTGGCCTGGACCAGGTGACTGGCAGCCAGGTGTCCTCATGACCCTTTGGACATGCTCATCCAGGATGCTCTCAGGATTCTCCTCATGAGCATCCCGCAGTCCAGAGCAGCCCATATCCACATAGCGGGGTGGGAAATGGTGCCAGGCTGGGACAGAAGGCAGCTTGTGACTTGCCATGGGACCAGAAGGCAGTTCACCATCCTCCCCTTCTTCTTCCTGTGGAGAAACAGCAGCACTGTCAGAACAAGAATGAGGACAGACCTGGAAGTGAGCCATAGTCCTGACAGTTAAGCCAAGTCAAGGAGAGGTGTTGACTCCTGGATACCCTGTAATTGNATCTCAAAAGGCCCTGGGAACCTGAACTGATCCCATCAAACCTGTTCTTATGAGGCAGGGCAAAGACAGGCTGAGGGGATGAAGGGTCTGGTGTCAGTTGTGGTCACTGAGAAGGCTCTGTATGGATTTAGTTTTAGGTGTCTCAGTAAACAAAGGTTTTTGTTCTCTATCTCTGTCTCTGGTTTTTCAAGACAGGGTTTCTTTGTGTAGCCTTGGCTTTCCTAGAACTCTCATTATGTAGACCAGGCTGGACTCAACTCACAGAGATCCATTTGCCTCTGCCTGGGTTAAAAGGCATGCGCTGTCACTGTCCACCACGTTCTCTTTCAGTTACTAGTCTCCTTTCTGATTATCTTAAAATTACAATATTCATTCATTCGTTTGTTTGTTTGTCTTGTGTGGTGCACCTGTAGAGGTCAGCTTTGTGGAAGTCCGTTCTTTCCTTCTACAATATGAGTCTAAAGGGCAGAACTCAAGTTGGCAGCAAGTGCCTTTACCCACTGAGTCATCTCACCGGCCCTGCTTCGGGTTTTTTTTGGTAATTGATGGAGTTGTGTATGTGTGTTTAAGGTGTTGTCAATTTTCACATTCTATATAGTGAACTGAGCCAATTTCTTTTCTTTT
>LZPO01044435.1:78325-107745 GCA_001675575.1 Neotoma lepida | reverse complement strand
GGTAGCCCAGGCTGGCCTCGAACTCACAGAGATCCGCCTGCCTCTGCCTCCCGAGTGCTGGGATTAAAGGCGTGCGCCACCACCACCCGGCTTAAATGCTCTATTTTTAAAAGTCAAGTGTGGGAAGAATGTTTAAGGGAGGGCAGATAAAAGAACCAGCCACAAAACTGGTACAAGCTGGGGGTGGTGGCACTTGCCTTTAATCCCAGCACTCAGGAGGCAGAGGCAGGTGGATGTCTGAGAGGCCAGCCTGGTCTACAGAGTGAGCTCCAGGACAGCCAGGGCTACACAGAGAAACCCTGTCTCGGGGAGAGGGGGGGGGGCTCCTGTTGGTATCAGTGTTATCCAATATATGTGAACTACCTAAATTATTTAGGGAATATTCTCCTCCTTTATAATTAAGCCATTCAATTTGGTAAACTGCTAACAGTTGTGTCTTCAAGATAGTGCTGCATTTGCTTAAATAGATTAGAACAGAGGAATGAGATGACACTGTAACCAGATTGTGTGGTGTGCTGTGCTGCTTACTAAGTTTCTCTAAAAAATGCTTACTTACATCAATGAAAAAAAAAAAGCAAAACTACACAACTACCCACAAAAAACAGTGGTTTAGATCCATCAGTGGAAAGTGGGGAGCTGGGGAGCTGGCTTAGTTGTAAAGTGCTTGCTACAACATGATTCCCCAGCATCTACTTAAAAAACAAAACAAAACTGGGCATGGTAGTGTATGCCTATAATCCTAGCATTGGAAGGTCCCTGGTGTTCAATGGTCAGGTAGTTTTAATGAATCAGTGACCTTCAGGTTCAGTGTCAACAAGATTGCTCAACGGGTAGTGGCCCTTTGGAGTGCAATAGGTGTACAGGCTTGATTTAAATTCAATCCCTGACCTACAAGGTAACAGGAGAGAACCAACATTCTACAGTTGCCTTCTGACCTCCACATGTGCTATAGCACACACACAATATAATAAATTCTTAAAAATTTTAGGCTGTAGAGCCAGCCTTGTGGTTAAGAGCACTTGTTCTTCTAGAGGACCGAGCATCCACACAGTGGCTCAAAACTATCTATAACTCCAAGTCNAGGGGATCTGACACCCTCATCTGCTCTCCAGGGCACCAGACGCACACATGCAAGCCAGGCGGTGGTGGCGCATGCCTTTAATTCTAGGACAGAGGCAAGTGGATCTCTGTGAGTTCAAGGGCAGCTGGTCTACAAATCAAGTTCCACGACAGATGGAGCTGTTACACAGAGAAACCCTGTCTCAGAAAACCAAAAAACCAACTAACCAACCAAACAAACAAATAAAACAACCCCCCCAAAACAAAAACAAACAAAAAACAAAACAAAACCAACTCCCCCCCAAAAAACCAAAACATGGAGGCAAAACATATAAAACAAACAATGTGTGTGTGTGTTTTCTTTTTTAAANCTTGGTAGAGCAAGTTCCAGGACAGCCAAGGCCACACAGAAAAATCCTGNCCCCAAAACAAAAACAAACGAAAAACAAAACAAAACCAACTCCCCCCCAAAAAACCAAAACATGGAGGCAAAACATATAAAACAAACAATGTGTGTGTGTGTTTTCTTTTTTAAAAACAAGATCTCACTATGTAGCTCTGGCTGTCCTGGAACTCACTCTGTATATCAGGCTGGCCTCAAACTCAAGAGATTCACCTGCCTCTGCCTCCTAGGTGCTAGGATTAAAGGAGTGTGCCACTACACCTGGATGAAATAAATAATTTTTTTTTTTAATTTTAAATAAGGAGGAGAGCAACAATGGAAAACACCCAGCATTGACCTCTGGCTTCTACATACATACATACATACATACATACATACACACACACACACACACACACACACACACACACACACCAGATTCACCAGTGGGGAGCACTCTCTCTATCCTTCTTATTTACACCAATTTCCCAACTTTTCACACAAAGAGACACACAGGCAGGGCAGACCTGGTGAGCTGGGCCAAGAACCCTGTTGGGACTCTGTGCAATCATGAATTAATTAAGAGACTTATAGGAGCAATTAGAAGACTTATTCCTGGTCACTGGTAATGAGCAAAGACTTACTCCAACACCAGGCTGCTTTTGAAGAAAGTCCCAGGCATGGGGGCAAACTCAGACTAAGTGTGACTCAGTCATAACCCCAAAAAACTCCAGGCTGGTCAACTCAACAAAATGTTTTATGCCATTCAATTACTTAATTTAATTATTTAATATGCATCTGAGTTCCAAAATGCCACTGGCAGGAGGTGGTTCATAGGACAGGTCCACTCCCACAAGAGCATCTGGGACTGTGACCACATCAAACAAAACAAGCTCCTAATTCATATATATCAGGGAAGTGGAGGCTCAGATCTGTCTCCATGGCTTGGAACTTAGGCACTCAGGGAACTGGTCTTAACACAGAACCCAGTCTCCCCAGTCTCCACAGCTCCCCAGGGATACTCATGATATATCAAGATTCTGTACTATAAAAAGGTTCAGGGCAGAACAACATGGGCAAGAAACACATTTATGCAGCCTGATGGATTCCAAGACTGTCTCCTGCCCTGCCCTGGCGAGAAGACTGCCTGTCTAGACTGTTCCTTGGGCCTGTCTTCCCAGTGAAATCCATCCTCTGTGGCTAGGAGAAAATGAACCTCCAGTTTCTGGCTGGCAGNTCTAACTCCTGAGTCCTCTGCTCTCAAAAGCTGCAGGTAGCCTTGGCCTCCAAGAGAGGGAGCTAAAGCAAACTTCGACTCTAGCTTGGATTCTGTTCCAGGATTTTTAAACAATTTTGCTGTTGGTGTGCTGGGGATTAAACCCAGAGCCTTCACTGAATTACACCTTGGCCCTTGGGCTAGGTTTTGAAGGATATCGTAACTCAAAGGCAGTCTTTCCTCTTTCTTTAGGGTTTTTGTTTTGACAGTCTCATTCTATAGAGCAGGTTGGCATGGTACTCACGGCAATTCATCTGCTTCTGCTTCGCAGGTGCTAGGCTTACAAATATATGCATACTACCATGGCCAGCTTTGTGTTTGTTCCTTAGGGACACTCAGGTCAAGGGTTAAGAGAATCAACTAGTAAGGACCGGCAAAGAGCACTGAAGCATACAGCCAGCAAGCATGGGACTTACACGCTACTGTCCGTAAGGGATAGGGTGTCAGCATCACTGGACAGGCTCTGCTGTTCACTGTCATTGGCGCTGGTGGCTGGGGCCAGAGCATAGCCAGAGTTGACATAGTAGGGGTTGACGGGCTCCCTCCAAGATCCATACCTGTGAATAAGAAAAGCACATGAGTGGCAGCAGAGCAATAATCTCTTATTTTAATACACACTGTTAGAGTTAGAAACAGCAGAAAAGTCACGTGTCTCCGTCTCCTTGCCCCTCTCCTCATTCCATCCTGCCCAATGAAGGAAAGGATTAAAGAGGGGCTAAGCTCTGGGCATCTTTCCAGATGTTCCCTACTNTTTTGAAAGGTATTTTAGTATGCATACATAGAGTATCATTTGGGAAGCAGACAATGCTCCATCTTTCTCCTGAAGAGCACCAACAGAAAGGATCCATGATCCTTGCTACAGCTACAAAGTAACCCACTTCTGGCCCAACCCAATAGGTATTTCTGGAGCAACCAGCCAGAGCCACCAGGACTCTTAACTCAGGTCCCTGGGCTCCAGGCATCATGATACCCCATGGACAGAACACACAGATGAAATCTGCTGCTGGGTAGGTATGGGCAGGTAGGTTAAAGCCCCACTACTAGGAGTAACAGAGTCCAGTTGTTACTATACAATTGGCCAAAAAACAAGATACTTAATCTGCATGTTCTCTAAGGGCACTTTTGGGAACTTGTTGCTTGTTTTTCTCTTCATCTCTTAACAGCATTTGGTCCTTGCCTACTAGGTGATTATAAATTTACAAAAGTTTTCAAATTAAAAAAAAAATTATTTTAGCTGGGCATTAGTGGCATGTGCCTTTAAGCGCAGAACTCAGGAGGCAAAGGTGGACTTCTTGTGAGTTTGAAGCCAGCCATGGTCTACATAGNGAGTTTCTTGTCAGCCAGAGCTACAAAGAAAGGCTCTGTCTCAAAAACAAAAGATTGCTGAGTGGTGGTTGTGCACGCCTTTTATCCCAGTACTCAGGGGGCAGAGACCAGTGGATCTCTATGAGTTCAAGGTCAGCCTGGTCTACAGAGCTAGTTCCAGAATAGCCAGGGCTATACAAAGAAACCCTGTTTCAAAAAACAGAAACAAAAAAAATTTTTATGTGCATGAGTGTTTGGACTACATCCATGTAAGTGTAGTACATGCATGCCTGGTGCCCATGGAAGTCAGAGGAGGGCACTGGATCTCCTGGAGCTGGAGTTATGGACAGTTGTGAGTTGATGTTTAGGTGCTAGGAATGGAACCAGGGTCTGCTGCAAGAGTAGCTAGTGCTCTTAACCACTGAACCATCTCTCTAGCCCTCCAAATATTTTTACTATTAACATACATATATATTAGTATCTATCTACATTATATTCATATAAAATACTTTCTTCTTAAACATACTTTTTCTTTTTTCAAAAAATAATTTATTTTATGTGCATTGGTGTTTTGCCTGCATGTATGTCTGTGTGAGGGTGTAGGATCCCCTGGAACTGGAGTTACAGACAATTGTGAGCTGCCATGTGGTGCCGGGAATTGAACCTGGGCCCTCTGGAAGAACAGCCAGTGCTCTTGACTGCTGAGACATCTCTCCAGCCCCAATATACTTCAGTCTTCCTGAGTAGTTGGGATAATAGGACTGTACCACCATACCTGGTCCCTTATAACTTTTTGTACTGTGTACTGACAGACCTTTTCATTTTAGGTTATAAACATATTGCTCCATTATTGTTTAAAACCATTCAAAGATTTTTTTAAAAAAAGCATTTTTATTATTACTTATGTGCACATGTGTGTATGTATCTGAGGTTAGGGCCATCCCTTGGAGCTGGAGTTACAATTACTTATAACTCCTGATATGAGTGCTGGGAATTGAACTCGGGTCCTCTGCAAGAATAATAAATGTTCTTAACCACTGAGCCATCTCTCCAGCCCCTAAAAGATTTTCTTTAAGGCAGGGATTTAGCTCTGGCTGATCTTGAACTTGCAGTGATCTAATCTCTGCTTTCCCAAGTACATGATCTATCATACTCAGCTTCCATTAATTTTCTACTTGTGTTTTAAGAAGAGTCTTACTATGTAGTTCAGGTTGGCCTCAAATTCACTTTCCCGCTGCCTTAGCGCCTCAAATGCTGAGATTACATCGATGTGTTACCACCCAGGCTTTTGTTGTGTGTGTATCTGTTGTGTGTGTGTGTGTATCTGTTGTGTGTGTATCTGTTGTGTGTGTGTGTGTATCTGTTGTGTGTGTATCTGTTGTGTGTGTGTGTGTATCTGTTGTGTGTGTATCTGTTGTGTGTGTGTGTATCTGTTGTGTGTGTGTGTATCTGTGTTTATACATTTGTGTAGGTGCTGGTGGAAGCCAGAGATCAATCTTGAGGGTGTTCTTCAGGAGACTATCCATCTTATTTTTGAGACAGGGTCTCTCACTGGGACCTGGGGCTTGATGATAAAGCTAGGCTAGCTAGTCAGTCAGTCGCAAGGATCCTGTCTCCAACTCCCCAGTGTTGATTATTATATCTGGCTTTTTATATGGGTGTTGGGAATCAAAATCAGGTCCTCAAACTTGCATGACAAGCTCTTTACTGACTAAGTTAGCTCCCTGGTTTCTAACAGTTGTTTTAATTTTTTTTTTAAATCTTTATCTGAATTGGATATATATACACATAAAATCTAGCTGATCCCCTGACCCCACAATGGATGGCCAGTTGTTAGCACTAAACACTACATAATCGGTAATTTAAATGCTACTCTTGGCCACATCCTAACCTCAGTTTTAACATAGGAATCTGGATTCCACATTGCTGTGCTGAGGGACAACCCTGTAGCAGTTGTACATCTACAGCAGTGATTCTCAACCTGTGGGTGGCAATCCTTTGGGGGTCAAATGACCCTTCCACAGGGATCCTCCATCAGATATCCTGCATATCAGATATTTACATTCGATTCCTACCAGTAGCAAAATTACAGTTATGAAGTAGCAATGAAAATAACTTTATGGTTGGGGGTCACAACATGAAGAACTGTATTAAAGGGTCACAGCATTAGGAAGGTTGAGAACCANTGGTCTGCAGGGTCTCCTGCCAATTCTCTTCTCTAAAGATGGCCCTCAGCTGAGCGTGGTGGTGAATCCCTTTAACTTCAGCACTTGGGAGACAAAGGTTAAAAAAAAAGTAAATTCCAGGTCCATACAAAGTAGTATTTCTCACCTTCCTAGTGCTNCAGCTCTTAAATACAGTTCTTCATGTTGTGGTGACACCCAACCATAAAACTACTTTTATTGTTATTCATAACTGTAATTTTGCTACTGTTATGAACCGTAATGTAAATATTTTTGGAGAGAGAAGTTTGTCAAATGGGTGACAATCTACAGGTTGAGAACCACTGACAGAGCATTCCAGGCCAGCCAGAGCTATACAGTGATGGCCCTCAATAGCACTACTCACAGCACCTGAAGTCAGTAAATTAGGAAATAAAAAGGATGGGGCCATTTGAGAGGTTCAGCTGTTTGAACCCTGGATCCTAGGGTTAGAGCCCTTCCCATTGAGCAGGAAGCCACAGACTGTGCTTGACTGCCAAGCACTCTGTACCATACGCTTGGTGTAGGAGAAAGAAAACCCAAACAGATTCTAAGGGAATAGGCCTCCTTTTGGACATCCACATGCCAGGTGAACAGAAACGTCTAGAAAATTCTATCAATTGTGCAAGAGCCCTTCAACAAGATGTGACTGGGCCCTCAGAATCCCAAACTATTATCTGCTAGGATATGTGGGCTATTAGCTGGGCCTGACAGCCAGCATTCGACCTTAAAAGGCACACCCTGATCCTTTGCCTTTGCACTTCAGAAGGCCCAGCAGGAAGGAAAGTGGCATTTTGTAAGAGCAGTGCATCCCAACACCTCTCTCATTATTGAAGTGCAAGGATACACGGGGAGGCCACAGTGTGGGAAAATGAAACCATCTATCAGAGAGCATTCTGACTATACACTGCAGCCCCAGATTATTTGCACTGGGCACTAACGGGTCATGACTGGTCAGGGAAAGGCAAGACCAGCAACCTCAACCTGGGATGTATGTTAATTGCCAAGACGCTGCCAGTTGCTTGAGAAACCAGCTCTTTGGAATCAGCACCGAGTATCTGCCATGTTATCTGGGTCAGCCCCTTACTCTCATGTGTGAGTGTGGGTCACTCTAAGACTTTATGCTCTTTGCTGAAGTGTGCAGAAACATTTTTTTCAAAACACTATTATCCTTCAAGTTTAAAATCAGCACAATTATGTCAACCAACACTGTCACTACCACACAACCACAGAAGTAAAACTCAGAACGTTGCTTAATGCTAAATTATTCTTGCATTTGGCTGTAAATACTATGAATATTAAGCCACATAGTGGCACATGACTGTAATGCCAGCAAGTCAGGAAGAGAGTGAATTAGGAGAATTACTACAAATTGAGGGAGGCCTGCATGGTCTATATTCAGAGATCCAGGCCAGTCAGAACTATATAGTGAGACCCTGTCTTTAAAAAAAGAAAAGAATGCCAGGCAGTGGTGGCGCACGCCTTTAATCTCAGCACTTGGAGACAGAGGCAGGCAGATCTCTGTGAGTTTGAGGCTAGCCTGGTCTACAGAGTGAGTTCCAGGATAGGCTCCAAAGCGACAAAGAGAAACTCTGTCTCTAAAAACAGAGAAGGGGGGGTGGGGAAAGGAAGAAAAGTATAAGGAATAAAGAGTAAATTTTAAACTTCTTAGCTTTCTAATTTGGTCTCTGCCCTCAAGACTGTCAACAGTGTCCTGTTCAGTAACAGCCACATCCAACAGCCCAGCAGGGTGGAGAATTCTTTGAGCATACTCAATTGCCTCCCTTCCCACTCCACAGCCTGGTGCACGTCCTCCCTATCTCCCTTCCCTTTCCACAGTCCCAGTGTGTGTAGTTCACATATGTGGTAAGTCTGTGTTCCACACAATTCAATGAAGGACTTAGACATATGAAGAGATGCATATATATGTATAATGTTTTTAATTTTAATTATTTATATTTATGTGTATGGCTGTTTTGCCTGCATGCAAGCCTGTGCACCACATGCATGCCTCGTGTCTGCAGAGGTCAGAAAGGGGTGTCAATTCCCTAGAACTGGAGTTATNAGTTGCTATGTAGGCACTGGGAATTGAACCCAGGTCCTCTAGAATAGCAGCCAATGCTCTTTTGAACAGCTGAGCCATCTCTTCAGCTCCTTCTTTTTTAATTTGAGGCAAGNCTTCACTATGCAGCCCAAACTGAACTCAAACTCACATTTATCCTTCTGCCTTAGTCTCCTAAGAGGTAAGTACTACCAGGCCCAGCTTGAAGCACTGGTTTTTGTTGTTGTTTTGTTCTTTCTTTCTTCTCTCCAGTGCTGAGGACTCTGCCCCAATCTCCTGAGGAAGCAACCTAATACCCACAGGTATAGGGCTATACTGGCTTCAATTTGTTGTGGCAGATGATGGAATACTCCTGAGAGTTAGAGGCNTTGAGCACCTCTNCCAATAGCCTTGGCCAGAATTCCGCTTCAGTTGAGTCCTGCCAGGCTAACTTTGTTGCCCAAAATGGGCAGAGGCCAAGAGCCAGCAAATGTATTCTCTCGAAGGGCTTGTTCCTACTGTCCCAGCTCCTTACCCTTGTGCTCAGTGGCAAATCTGTATTAAACTAGGTGGGTCATACTGGGTTGAACAGATGACTGTGGACTGGAGGAGATGGTCTGTCTAACTCTTAGGACCCCCACCCCCAGTCCTGTGTCTTTGGTTACCTATATCCAAGAGACTCAACTCAAACTGGATGAGTTCCTCCAGTAATTGCTGGCTCTTTGTGAGATCCCTCGAGCTCAGACAGCATCGATGAGGACCATTTCTTAGCAGAGTGCAGAAGCCAGCCTTGAAGCCAAACAGGGAACAGGCAAGTAGACTGACCATGCCCCACTACCTACAGGCCACTGTCTCCAGACCTGTCCCTGAACTTCATCATTTATAGACTAACTCCTGCCTGAATCTAGATCTATACTTGACTTTGGTAAGAGACTACCCTCAGCTGCATTCCTACCCTCAACACCAGTCTGCATCTTGCCCTGAGAACAGCAAACAGCACATATAAGGGGCACATCCAGAAGTAACGAGCACTCTTCTCCCAGGTGCAGAACCATTAATCCCACAGAGCCTCAGTCCTTTCCCAGACGAGTGACACAAGCCCACTCTGCTGATATCCATACAATAACTCAGACAAGCTGTGGCCCCACCACTACAAAGAGATAACACTTAGTCTTAGGTCCTATACTCAGAGTCCCAGATAGATGAAGGCAACTGACATACAAGAACAGACGGCATTATAGCATATCATTAATGTCCCAACACTGTCCGCTCATGAATGATAGCATGCCACCAATGCTCACAGGCATATCCACTCACAGACAAGAGCATGCTATTGCCAAGCATGTTGGCACACACCTTTAATCTCAGCTCTTGGGAGGCAGAGGCAGGCAGATCTCTGTGAGTTTGAGGCTAGCCTGGTCTACAAAAACGAGTTCCAGGATATCCAAGGTTACACAAAGAAACCCTGTCTCAAGAAAACCAAAAAGGATATACAGAGAAACTTGGTCTCAAAAAAAGAAGCATGCTGTTGATATCCTGTTCTTGTCTACCCATGGATGGCAACTACCATTCACTCATGTTATGATGTGTACCCACTCATGGACAGCAGTGACATGTCTGGGTTCTGATTGTGTCCATCTCATTAGATCACCATGATAGTGACACCAATGTATTTTTCACTCCACATTCCCTTTGGAGACAAGAGACTAGTTTCCCAAGATAACTCCTCTTCCAAGAGTTGTATCTTCTCACACTAGGCTTCAGAACTACAGAAGAACCAGTGAAGACGGTAAAAGAGTGAGAGGGAACATCTCACTCTGAATTACCATTTGTATAAAATGCAAAACACTGGCCCACAAACAAGATCTTCTTGGACATATCCACACTGTATAAATACAGCTACTTACAGAACATTTGCAGAGTATGTGGGCCACGTACCCTCTTTGCCCCTACTCTGTACCTAAAAGAAAAAGAACATCCCATGAAATGCAATACACACCAGCCACCAGCAGCTGTCACAATCTCATCTTCTCCATGTAAAATTAGGAATTCGGCTTCTACCTACACCTGTGAGGATCACAGACACCAGTACCCTTCACCAGTAAGTACATCAATCAAATCTTAGAACCCTTGGAGGCAGGCGCAGGTAACATAGAAGGTGGAACAGCCTGTCATTTACTGTGGACCCACTTTGCAGCTTGACTGAGCTGGGCACCACCTAACTGAAGCTCTATGGACCCCACATGATATTAAGACATGAAAAGATGAGAGAACAAATCATCAAGTGGAAGAGGATAAGCCCTTCTGGTCTGCTTAGGAGGCTGGGCACATGGGTTTACTCCCCAGCAGGCATTATGTTTATTCTTATGATTTGCTGATGCACCCACTTTGAATTGCACAACACATCAAATGTTCTTTATAGTTGAAATCAAGGAGTAGGGGCAAAGAGGGTACATGGCCCACATGCTCTGCAAATGCAGCAGATGGGATGATTACACTTGCCCAACAGAAGTGATCTTGAAGAATTCTGGCCAAATTTCCTATTACCATCAAGTCACCATTTCCTCACTGTAGAGCAGAAATGACAACAGTCAGCCAGGTGTGGTAGTGCAGGCCTTTAATCTCAGCACTTGGGAGGCAGAGGCAGGATGATCTATTTCTGTGGGCTAATGCCAACCTGGTCTACATAGTGAGTTCCAGGCCAGCTATAGTTACATGGAAAGACCCTATCTAAAATTTAAAAATGAAAGGAAGAAGGGAGAACAACAGTGGATTCTCTGTACGATTTCTGAGCATCTTAGTGAATAGTACTCACAATGCTTGGGGAAGGGTTCAGAATGCAATGCAGAAGAACCTCAATATAAACTACACTGTCTCTGGCCCAGTATCCCACAGGTCAGTTGGAAGGAGAAAAGGGTGAGGTTGGCTACCGGTCACAGCTAAATAACACAAATGTGCAAAAGATTCTGAAGTCAGAACAACAACAGATCCACAGGACCCAAGTACTGGTGATTCTACCATGGCTCTACAGAAGAGAAAGTGGGCAAGTGGGGGCTATGTCTGACATCATGTCCTCTCCACCCCAATTTCTACACATTCCAGTGTTAATCAAATCTGCAAATGTTTAAAGTAACTAACTGCTAAAGAGCAAGCAAGATAGCTTAGAAGGTAAAGCCTGCTGCCCAATCTGTTCAATCGTTGGACACATATGGCAGGAAAGAACTGACTAGTCCAAGTTATTCTCTAATGCCACATATGGACAATGCATGACACATGTGTACATGCACAAACACATACACAAATAAATAAAATGATAAAAATACATGTAGTGGATAATACAGATTTTAACATCACTGTTGAATTAAAAACTACACTATGTATATACTAAGAAAAATCTAGAGGAATCTAGGCCATACAGTGTTATCTCTGGTACTAAGGATAGACACCTCTGTTTACCTTTGCTTTTCCTTTTCTGCAGCAAATCTATGTCTTCCATGGATCTCTTAACACATCAAAGTAAAAAGTATGAACTAATGTATGCAAAGAGGAATGTGAAATGAGAAAGCTCTGCACATCCACACATGGGACTTGCTAGTCAGGGCTCAAAAGCTGGGATGTCTACACAGAGAAACCCTGTCTCAAAAAAACAAAACAAAACAAAAACAAACAAACAAAAAAAGCTGGGAAGTCCTAAAACTAGAGACCCCTTTCCTTTCTGCTTACACCTGAGTGACTGCACAGCTTCCATCAGATTCCTTCAAGGTCCTCACTTGAAAGCCTGGACTCATAAATGGTTTTGGAATAGTTCTATAGGTATACATAAATCTGATAAAGAAACACTCTAACTAATGAAGTGAGGTTTAAATAGTGAGATTTTAAAAAAGTGGAATAGCTGAGTGTTGATGTAAACTTGTAATCTCAGCACACAGGAGGCTGAAGCAGGAGGGCAGCAAGGCCCTGTCTTAAGANGGGGAAGGTGTCATGTGATAAATAATGTTGTGGGGAAATGTCAGCCCTCACTCTAGCCATGAACTTAATAAGCAAATATTTCAGAGGACTATCAGATCCAAAGACATGCTAACTCTTCACAAACTCAAGAGAGTCAAAAAAGCACTGTAAAGTAGCAATACTAAAGAGCTTCAACTTTGAGGTACATGTAGGTGCTGTGTCCATCTTTTTTTTTTTTAAATTATTATTAATTTATTTATTTATTTTGCTTTGTTTTTCAAGACAGGGTTTCTCTGTGTAGCCCTGGCTGTCCTGAAACTCGCTCTGTAGACCAGGCTGGCTTCCAACTCACATAGATCCACCTGCCTCTGCCTCCCAAGTTCTAGGATTAAAGGTATGCACCACCACTGCCTGGCTGCCTTGTTTTACTTTTCATGTTTTGCTTGCATGTATGTCTGTGTGAGGGTGTCAGATGCCCTGGAACTGGAGTTGTGAGATGCCACATGGGTGCTGGGAACGGAACCTGGGTCCTCTGGAAGAGCAGCCAGTGCTCTTAACCACTGAGCCATTTCTCCAGCCCCTCTTGTTTTATTTTTTTAAGACAGGGTCTCACTCACTCTGTAGACCTGGCTGGCTTTGAATTCACAGAGATCCACCTATCTCTGCCTCCCAAGTGCTGGGATTAAAGGTGTGTGCTACCACACCTAGCCTGTGTCCATTCTTATGTTTCTTCGAGATGTCGAATGAGGTCTGTATCCACAATTAACTCAAAGACAGCCATGAAGAACTCTCAGATGTGGTATCTACATGCAGCACACTTACCTTAATTAAGGAAGGCAGTGTGTGTGTGTGTGTGTGTGTGTGTGTGTGTGTGTGTGTGTGTAAAACAGAACTTGTGAAAACTGTAAACACTTTGCACTTATGAATTTAGTCAAGGTCAAAATGTATTTGCAGGCACTAGGGAGCTGGCTCAGTGTAAAGTACTTGGCATTTAAGGAACTGAGTTCAGATCCCCACTTAAGAAACTAAAAAAAAAAAAAAAAAAAAAAAAATCAGGACTGGAGATATGGCTCAGTGGTTAAAAGTGCTCACTGTTCTTACCTGGGTTTGGTTCCCACCATCCATATGGCAGCTCACACACTCCTGTTCCAGGGAATCCAACACCTTCTTCTGACCTCTAAGGGTTCCTTCACACGTGTGGTACACATACATACACTCAAAAGCGTCTTGAGCCAGCTTAGGTTCAGATACTCATAAAAAACACTGGGTCCATTCTGCTAATTTAGCTACAACTTTTCACCCATCTGTTGGTTTAGCTTACTCCTCACCTAAACTAGAAGTTTCAAGTAGAAAACTATTAACAGCTAAGTTCGTCTACAAATGGGACAAAGTCATTTGTCTGATAAGCTTTAAAATAAACAAGATGGCCGGGTATGTTTTTAATCCCAGCACTCAGGAGGCAGAGGCAGGTGGATCTCTGTGAGTTAGAGGCCAGCCTGGTGTACAGAGTGAGTTCCAGGACAGCCACAGACATACAAAGAGACCCTGTCTTAAAAAGCCAAAACAAACAAAGAACAGGATGTAAAACAGAGATGAATCCATCCATGACCTCTGTTGAAAACAGACAAATGTAGATGGCAAATAGCAGATGACAATAAGATGTACTCTACCGATTACTCAGAAGAAGAGGAGGAAGGGACCTATATTTAGAGTTATAAAAACTGTTCTCTGCACTCAATCAGCTCGCCCTCCACTCTGAGCTGACACTGCTTTCACTACTGAGTCTGTGGTNCTCCTATTAAAGTAGAGGGTCTCTGGTCCTAAATGCTAGGTGGCTGGGGTGTCCCTATAATCCTAGTGCTTGGGAAGTGGAGCGCAAGCACTAGCAGAACCAGCAACCGCTGGGTCTGAGTGACAGATCCTACCTCAATATATCTAGAAGGGAGAGAGAAGACACCTGACAATCTCTGATCCCACAGGTATACCTGAACATACACACAAATCATGCATGCACACAGTGTACATACATACATACACATACACACAATAAAGAAACAACACTTTTAAATGGAGAGCTATGTGGGTGTAGGGGAAAGGGGCTGGCTAAAGAAATCCACCCTAACTCTGAAGCCCAGAACTAGGGCAAGATGGCTCAGATCAGGGCAGAAAGAAACACAGATAGGCTCAGATCAGAGCCATCTCTGCCCCTGGCCAACNGACCTGCAGAACCAACCAATCACAGAGCAGGAAAGTAGCACCCTGGCCCTGGAGCCCAGGACCAGGCAAAGAAACACAGCCTGGGTTTGGGACCTGAGCCAGAGAAATGAACACTTTATCCCCAAACCCATACCAAGGAAACATGCCCTGACTCTGAAACTAGTACCAAAGTTAACTCTCTTGGTCCCTAGAATCAGGGTCAGTGCAAGAAATGTGCCCTGGCCTTAGAATTAGTGTCCCAAGACAAAAAAGGCCAGNGAAAGAAACACAGTTTGGGTCTGAAATCAGGGCCATCTCTGCCCNTAGCCCACAAAACTGACCAATCCCTGGGCAGGAAAAAAACTAACCAATCCCTGTTGACCCCACCCCCAAGCCATCCTATATAAAGAGTCCTGCCTGGTCAGTTGTGAGCGGTTCTCTCCACCCTGGTAGAGGCAGCTACTCTCCTGGACTCCTCCTTCCCAAATCTTTCTCAAAAGAGTTTTGAGTGTGAAGATCTTCATTCATTGGCACACAGAGGATCTTTGCTGAGGCATCCCACAGTGGGCTGAGCAAGGAGGAGCTGAACAGAAGATCCTTGCTGAGACGTCCCCTCAGTTTGCCAGAGCAAAGGAGAGCTGAAAAAGTAACACTTTGCTCCGGAGGCAGAAGAGATTGCTACATTTTTGCAGGGGTTTCCCCTTTTGAAGAGTGAGGGAAAAAAAAAAAGGCAACATCTTAGGCCAGAGAAGCAGAGCTCTGCTAGGAAACCCCCTTAAGTGGGGGCTGAGCAAAGCTCAGCTATAGCGGCTCTCCAGGAGAGGAGCAGGATTGCTATATCCTACAGGGAGACCATCCCTCACCACATCAAGTATAGCCTGACTCTCCCAAACAGTCAGGATACTCTTCTCTGCTGAAGCAGTTCCAGGCCTGACTCCCCCGAGCAGTCAGAATAACTTCCCCTCCAGGGCTGAACTGTGTCTTTGCAGCTCCAGCCGTCAGCTGTCCTAGCAGCTCCAAGCAAACCCACAGAGTTGCTACAAAGTTACTTATAATGGGCTCAATGGGTTCTGTCCTAGTTTCTCCTTTTCTGGGGCCATGTGTACTGTTTACCTTGGCTTCTGGTGGCCAGAAAATAGTCTATTGCAGGGAAGAAACCAGTTTTCTTTCTTTCCTTCCTTCCTTCTCATGTAGCCTTGGCTCACCTGGATCTTGCTATGCACATCAGGCTGGCCTCATAGAGACTGGCTGCCTCTGCCTCCCTACTGCTGGGTTTAAATTTGTGCAACACCATGACCAGGCTCAATTTTCTTATGATGAGCAAAGGTCCTCAAGAGGATCAGGTAAGAAACCCTGAGTTGTACAAGAATGGGAAGCACACACATACAAACCAAGACTTCAGCTGTGTCTCATGTAGGAAAACCTACCACACTATGTTCCTGAAAAGGAAGGCATTTTCACTCACAGGCACCTCATAATGAACTTCTATGACAAATGACCTTCTACCATCAACTTTGTTTCATGGGGGTCACAACTGACCTTCTCTAACTGGCTAGTTCACATGTCTTTTCCTCTGAATTCTTAGGTTTAAAAAGATGTCTTAAAGGCCAGGTATGGTGGTGTAAACTTGTAATTCCAGTCTTCAAGAGGCAGAGAGAGGACGATTGCTGGCAGACTAAGGCCAGCCTGGGATACACAGTGAGTTAGGCACGCCAGGGCCACATAACAAGACACTACCTCAAAAAAAGGGGTGGAGGGCATCATTTCATAGGGTCCAAGATCGATAATTCACAGGCTCTCTAAATTGAAAAAAATAGTGAAGATGAAAAGAACAAAAGTATAAAAAAAAGACATCAGAAAGAAGAAATTATCAAAACAACCCATAACTGAAAGACAAGTTTCTTCACAGTGAGAGAAGCTTCAGAGAGAAAAGCCTGCAATATTATGAGAGAACACTAACAACAAAGAACACATTCAAAGACATCCTAAGGGTAAGGTAGGCATGTAGCTCAGTGGTCGAGTGCCTACTTAGCATGTATACAGCCCCAGATTCAATACCTAATACCTTAAAGGAAAACAAGAAAGCCAAGTGTGATAGCTGACACCTATAATACCATCAGCACTCAAGAGGTGGAAGCAAGAGGATCTCTGTGGAGTTTGAGGCCAGCCTGGACCACACCTTGAGTCCCAGGCTAATCTGGGCTACATAGCAAGACTGTCTCAAATAAAAGCCATCCTGGGAAAGAAGTCATGGCGACAGAATGGGTTACTAGTTTAGATCAACTCCAGCATAAAGGCATGATGCACCAAACTTGAGAGATATGCCACCCAATTAAACCTTACTCAACTAGGTTCCACAAAAAATGTTTGACAATTGCGCACAGGAACACCAATAATATCACACATACTACTAACCCAACACCCAGTAGTACCACAGCACTCAACCATACTGCAGTACCACAACATTGAGCACAGCACACCATAATACCAGCATCTCAGGAACACAACATCNAGGACCACCCAAACTGCTGACACTGTGCACCCAGAACCACAATATTGAATACCACACACACTACCACAAACCAAGGCAACACAGCACCTAGTACTATAGCACTCATAACCACAAAATGCCTAAGAGCAACTCTTCTAGCTAGAGTAAAAACACAGAAGGCTTTGGGAAACAGGTCTTCAGGGAAAATAGTGTATCACTTATGTATTACACTGTACAGTACACTTCAAATTGGTAAAGAGTGTAAGAAGATTCACAATGACGCTGGAAAAATGGCTCAGCAGTTAAGAGCATTTATTCTTAAAAATAACCAAGGTTCAATCCCCAGCACCCACAAGGCAATTAAAAATAGTCTGTAGCCAGGCGGTGGTGGCGCACGCCTTTAATCCCAGCACTTNGGAGGCAGAGGCAGGCAGATCTCTGTGAGGTGGAGGCCAGCCTGGGCTACAGAGCCAGTTCTAGGACAGCCAGGACTGTTACATAGAGAAACCCTGTCTCAAAAACACAAAACAAAACAAACAAACAAATAAATAAAATCTAAGATCATAGTTGTTTATTCAGTCTCAGAAACAGTGGAGACCCACAGTGATTTGACCACTGGGGGGTGGAATTGCAAATGTAGAGGACTTCTTTCAGGCTGACCATGAGGCGACTACAGAGCCTGCCAACTCCAGTCTAAATAAAGGAAGTTCTTATGGGATTTCAAGCAATTGCAAGAGGACCAACCTGTGGGGTCAGTGGTGCCCTATTTAAAAATGTTATTCAGTGGAGTGCAGTTACACTTGGAACAGGAGAAACACTCTGTAAGGCAACACTTTCTAAAATAATAATAGAATTTCTAAAGAATATCCAAATAAACAATGATCAGGTAGGGTCAAGATTTCACTGTGCCCTGGCTGTCCTGGAACTCACTCTGTAAACCAGGCTGCCTGAACTCATAGAGATCCGCCTGCCTCTGCCTCCCCAGAGCTGGGACTAAAGGCATGTGCCACCACCACCCAGCAGAACTATTAGGCTTTTTATCCAAAATGTTTTATTCAACTGTGTATACCCATGGTAGCATGTTTACATATTCTTCAGAGCTGATGGATTCTAACATATAATACAACTTCTATCTTAACTTCAATTCAGTCTCTGATGGATGAACCAAATACAAACAGTGCAGCCAATAGCCAGGCAGCACAGTTTTATCAAGAAAACAAGAACATAAGAAGAGTTTCAGCCACTGTTGAACAAAGTTGGAATGATTCATAATTAAACTGGCCTATTAATATGTTATCATTGTTGTAAAATAGTTTACCTNTCAATAGAAAGGCTAGCAAATTTTAAGTGTCACAGGCTTGAAGGACTCTGCAGAGAAATAAAAATAAAAAAATCCTTCAGTTTATTGCCACATAAATTTGTAATATATCCTGTTTGTATTGTTTTCTAAGAAGATAATGTTGATGTATGGTTGTTTTTATTTTATAAAATATGGAAGGGGGCTGGAGAGATGGCTCAGCGGTTAAGAATCCAGACTACTCTTCCAGAGGTCCTGAGTTCAATTCCTAGCAACCACATGGTGGCTCACAACCATCTGTAATGAGATCTGGTGCCCTCTTCTGGACTGCAGGGATACATGCAGACAGAACACTGTATACTTAATAAATAAATCTTTAAAAAATAAATAAATAAAATAAAATATGTGCGGGTGTTCTGCTTGCATGTATGTTTGGTTACTACTTGAGAGCTTGGTGCCTGTGGAGACCAGAAAAGGAAGTCGGATACCCTGGGACTGGAATTACAGAGGTGTGAGCTACTATTCCAGTGATGGAAAGGAACCGGGATCCTCTGTAAGAGGAACCACTGGGAGCTGGAGAGGTGGCTCAGAGGTTAAGAGCACTGACTGTTCTTCCAGAGGTTCAATTCCCAGCAACCACATGGTGGCTCACAACCATCTGTAATGTGATCTGGCCCCCTCTTCTGTATACATAATAAAGTGTTTGTTTTTTTGTTTTTGTTTTTTTAAAAGAGGAGGCAATGGTCTCATCACTGAGTCATCTCTGAGACTCATGTTAGGGTATTTATATACATTTTATAGGGGCTGGAGAAATGGCTCAGCAATTAAAGAGTGCTCACTGCTCTTACAGAAGATAGAAGCTCGGTTCCCAGCACCCACATTAAATAGTTCACAACTGCATATAACTCTAGTTCCAAAGGATCTGATACTCTTCAGGCCTCACTAGGCACAACAAGCACTGTCCTCATGTATCATTCACTGACAAAGACACACACATNCACACATCTGTACTTTTTTCAAGTACTGAATGCCTTACTTTTAAATTATTTATTTAGAGACAGGTCTCACTATGTACACCAGACTGGCCTTAAATTCACAAAGATCCAACTGCCTCTGCTTCCCCAGGGCTGAGATTAAAGGCATATACCACTCACTACCTTGGCAAGTTAATTCTTTAAATTTTTGTTGTGTTTTTTGAAATAGAGTATCTCCATATAACCTTGGCTGTCTTGGAATTCTCTGTAGACCAGGCTGGCCTCAAACTCAGAGATCTACCTACTTCTGCCTAGCATGCTGGGATTAAATGCATGTACCACCACACCTGGCTAATTCTTTTAATTTTTAAATGTAAAAAGGTACTTAAATTTTTAATACATAAATACTGTATTGATGCTGTTAAAATACATAACTTCAAGCCAGGTGGTGGTGGCACACACCTTTAGTCCTGGCACTTGGGAGGCAGAGTTAGGAGGATCTCTGTAAGTTTGAGGCCAGTATGATCCACTTATCAAATTCCAGGACAGCCAAAACTAAACAAAGACTCTGTCTCAAAGAGCCGAGTAGTGGTGGCGTGCACCTTTAATCCCAGAACTGAGGCAGAGGTAGGCAGATCTCTGAGTTCAAGGACAGCCTGGTCTACAGAATGAGTTCTAGGACAGCCAGGGCTACAGAGAAACCCTGTGTAGGAGGGGGAGGGGGTAAACTGCTACATAAAATGTGGAGGATAGGTACATGTGCAAACAAAATAAATAAAGGAATAAATGTAATGAATATGATTTATTTACAAATTTATCATTTATAAATAAAAATAAATGTTGTTATTTATTTGGCGACGTTATTTACCAGGCGAAAGAAAACACTAGGTACAACGNAACCCACTATAAGAGTTTCTACTAGGGAAGGGAAAGGGTGGAGGTAGGTAGGCCTACCAAAAAGAAAGGTGCGAGGGTGGGTGTGCACTACCTCTGGAGAGAGGGAGAGAGAGCAGGGAGCAGATAGAGCCTGCTTTTATAGGTCACCCAACGCATTCCTATATGGCTTACTATGCTACGCATGGGCATAGATTATGTGATCATGCTGCATGCAGATTATGTGACCACCCTGTAAGGACTTAAGGCCCTGGAGTGACTAAGCATTTTGCCTGACTACTGACAGCCCATGCGTGGTCATGTGACTGCAGAAGTGGCTAAGAATAATAACAAATGTAATAAAATATAGGCCTTTGTCACACTTCTTTTCTTTTCTTTTGTTGGTTTTTCGAGGCAGGGTTTCTCTGTATAGCCCTGGCTGCCCTCGAACTCACCTGCCTCTGCAGACTCTGCCTTCCAAGTGCTGGGATTAAAGGTTTACGCAACCACCATCTGGCTCCTTTTTTTGGTTTGTTTATTTTTGCCTTTTTGAGACAGAGTCTCACTCTGTTGACCCACTGGTCTTGAACAGAAAGTAATACTCCTGCCTCAGCCTCCCAAGTGCCTATCAACCATTAAGCCATCTCTCTGTCTTCTCAATATTTTTTTTAATAATATACTTTCTGGACTGGGGACATGGCTCAAAAGTTAAAGCACTTGTTCACAAAAGTGAGGAATGGATTTCAGATCCCCAGAGCCCACGTAAATACCAAGTGGGTGTAACAGACTTGCCTATATTCTCAGAGCCATACTGGCAAACTTTGGGTTCAACTGAGAGATTGTGCCTCAATGAATAAGGTTAAAAAACAGTTAAGACTCTCAATATCAATCTCAGGAGTCTACATGCATCCAGACACATGCAAACATACATACACAGAAGGAAAAAAACACTTTCTATTTTTTTTNTTGTTGTTGTTTTTTTGTTTTTCAAGACAGGGTTTCTCTGTGTAGCTTTGGTGCCTTTCCTGGAACTCACTTGGAGATACACCTGCCTCTGCCTCCCNAGTGCTGGGATTAAAGGCGTGCGCCACCACTGCCTGGCTCTAAATTTTTTTTTTTCTTATTATAACTGCTTGGCCATTAGCTCAGGCTTATTACTGACTAGCTCTTACACTTAAATTCAGCCTATTTCTATTCATCTGTGTTTTGCCACGTTCTGTGGCTTTACTGGTCCACTGGCATGCTGTTCCTCGGGTGGCAGTTGGCGTCTCCTCCCCCAGCTTTCCTCTTCCCAGAATTCTCCTTGTCTCTTATCCCATCTACACTTCCTGCCTGGCTACTGGCCAATCAGCATTTTATTTATCAACCAATCAGAGCAACACATATTTACAGAGTACAGAATGCATCCTCATCAGTTCCCCTTTTCTTTCTATTTAAAAGGAAGGTTTTAACTTCAACATAGTAAAATTACATAAAACAAAACAATTATCTANCAAGAATTACAGTTACAATAACTAGTCTATTAGTATTTGGCAAAATTAAAGAAAATATTTTATCTATCCTATATTTGTGAGTCTAAAGTTTTATATCTACTTTATCTTTTATCATAACCAAGGAAAAATANAACTATCTAGTCTTCAACCACATCAAAGACTCCAGAAGGATATAATATTACCTAAGTAAACAGGAAATGCATTGTAAGCAATTTCCAAAATTCTAGAATGACAGAGACAGTTGGCTGCCTGGACAGTCACCCAAAGTTCTTCTGCAATGTTGGGGCATCCATTCTTTAGCCTACAGGCCTAGAGTCTCTCAGTCGTTTCTCTCCGTGTCCTGTAGAATGTCTGGCAATTTCTTCTGCTAAGCAGGAACCTGAAGGACCATCTTGTCTTGCAAAGTTCCCTGGTCACCTTCCTATGGGTCTTGCATGTCCAGTCGATACAACATTTTTTTCAAGCAGTTCAGGCAAAAATAGTTTCTTGTCCAAATGGCTATTTTTACCAAGAAGAAGATAAACTCCATATAGAGTGCCTTCGATGCCCATCTTTTTCTTTGAAGTAAATCGGTGCTGCCAGGAGCAGACGTGTCTCACTGTCCAGAAAGTCTAAGTTTTCAAAACATTTAAAAACATTTTGCTGGATGGTGGTGGAGCACACGCCTTTAATCCCAGCACTCNGGAGGCAGAGGCAGGTGGATCTATGTGAGTTCAAGGCCAGCTGGGGCTACCAAGTGAGTTCCAGGAAAGGCGCCAAAGCTACACAGAGAAACCCTGTCTCGAAAAACAAAAACAAAAACAAACAAACAAACAAAAAAACCCACTTTCTAATTATAAACACATATTGTTTCAAGAATATGAGAAACAGAGNAAGAAGAAAGAGGCCCATACAGCCAACACTACAGAAGAACATCCCTGGGGAAATAACCCTGATAAAGGACAGCAGAGGGAAACTTAGCACTCTATAGAGATGCATGAACATTTGTCTGAGAAAAGTACGCCCAGGAGACTAGAGATGTATTAGTAACAATTTGGAGAAGATCAATACCCCCCTGAAAAAAATAAAATAAATTTATACTATATACTATTTAAAAGAGCACAGAGCTCAGAGAGGCCCACTGTAGTCACAGCTTCCCTGGCTGGCAGGGGATGAGAACAGCACCCACCCAGCCAGAGACATGCAGTATGGGCTGACCACTACCCAACCAAACAAGAACTACACTCATTTCTAGACTTATCAATGATTTATAGAAGGCTGGGACCTGGGTGTAGGGATGGGGAAGACTAGGGCTCCGACCCATGCCCTAAATGTCTAGTTTAAGGGGTAGGAAGCTATCTATGTTTAATGTCAGATTGCTGCCTGTCCCACAGAAGTGACTGAAGAGATACCCTGAATGTTTCTGTAGATAACATACTTTTGGAATTCATAACTCTAAGAGGGTCATATGATGCACAAAGTGGTGTGTTCTTACCAGTGAGATACACTGGGAAAAGCAAAGCTGATTTCCTTCCACACAAGGGCACAGAGCCTTAGACTGGACAGGCTAAAGGAAGAACTGTCAGGATCAGATCAACTTGCTTCCCACCAACTTCCACAATTCAGCCACAACCAGAGCTGCAGGGTAAACTAATATATATGAAATCCAAAGGGCTGGAGAGATGGCTTAGTGGTTAAGAGCACTGACTGCTCTTCCAGAGGTCCTGAGTTCAATTCCCAGCAACCACACGGTGGCTCACAACCATCTATAGTGGGATCTGATGCCCTCTTCTGGCATAAAGGCATACATGCAGATAGAGCACTCAAATACACAAAATAAATAAATAATTNAAAAAAAAAAAAAGAAATCCAGATTGTAGAAAGATTGACAGAGCCAGAGAGCACAGGCCAAACTTTTTACTTATTTATTTATTTACTTCCTTTTCTTTTTTCTTCTCTTTTTCAAGACAAGATTTCTCTGTGTAACAGCCCTGACTGTCCTGAAACTTGCTCTGTAGACTAGGCTGGCCTCAAACTCACAGAGATCCACCTGCCTCTGCTTCCACCACACCCAGTCCAAATTTGAATTTTCATCACTGACACAAAGACAGGCAGAGTCATCAGGCATCTGACCTATAAGTACAGCTTAGTTCCAGGAGAGACCATACTGACACCACAATGAAATAAATATATGCCAGCAACCTGTGCCAAATACATAAACATTGCTCTCTTCAAACACTGCTGTGGGTAAAAGCCAAGCTAGCATAGTCCACACAGACAGCCTCCATAAAGTGTTCAGTACTGTGTTGTCTGTCAATGCTTCCCATTCATAAACCCACCAAAGCAGTACCATGTACCAGCATCACAAGGCCTGGGAGCTCAGGACTGGAGTTGATCCCCATCTCTCTATCTGATCTCTACCAATAGGACTTCATGGATGCCATGGAGTTCTGTCAGACTGTGGAGCTTTGCATGACTAAAGCAGGGAAAGCCATCTCGACAGGCATGTACATGTACAGATAGCATGGTGGATACATTAGGGCTCATGGGAAGTCTCTGCAGCATTGGTAAGAAGGGATGGTATATTTATGAATTACTCTGACAGCTGGGTGGTGGTGGCACACGCCTTTAATCTCAGCACTTCGGAGGTAGAGACAGTTGGATCTCTGGGTTCGATCGAGGCCAGCCTGGTCTACAGAGCAAGTTCCAGGACAGCCAGGGCAACACAGAGAAACAGTCTCAAGGAAAAAAATTGCTCTGAAACAGGGAAACTGGGAAAGCAGGACTTTGTCAGGAGGTTCCTGTGGTAATCCAGCAGGAGAGCAATGAGCAGAGCAAACACTATTCTACATAGAAGTAGGACAGGGCTGCTGCTGAACTGATGGGTGGGCAAGCAGGGTCTGGGCTGAGGCACAGATGGTTCTGCCACTTCTGATACAAAAAAGCTTAAAAGCACAAGTTGGGGCAGAGGAAGACCTAGTGTTAGAATCCTCAATGTGCCATCCTCCATTTACCTTTTGCCATCATGTGCAAACCAGATGTGTCTCCACTACCAACAGAAGCTTTTGTTCAGGAGGCTAAATGCCTAAGTAGGGGCTGAAACCCACAGGTACCTGGTGGGAATCTCAGCACCTCCCACTCATTATCTATGGCTTCTCTGACACCTCATTCTACAAGGCCTTATTTCATCACTCCATTTAACATAAAGGTTAATTCAAAACATAAAGGTTAATGCAAATTCTCCACTGTCACAACACAGTAGGAAGGTAGTCAATTCCACAAAATATAATCTGTGAGCTTATTAGGCTGCGGTTTCTTTCTCTTTTTTCTTTTTTTGGTTTTAGGAGACAGGATATCTCTGTGTAGCCCTGACTGTCCTGGAACTCGATTTATAGACCAGGCTGGTCTCACATAATGCACTAGGACTAAAGGCATGTGCCACTACCACCCCCAGCTTCAGCTAGGATTTCTAAATTCACCATGAACCTAACTCTTTTTTATTACTACATTTTTATTTATTTGTGGGGATGTGTATTTATGTATGTGGGTGAGTGTGTGCCATGGTGTGTTTGTAAATATAAGAGAACAACTCATGGAAATCATTTCTCTCCTTTCCCAGGGATCGAACTCAGACCTCAGATCCTCAGGCTCAGAGGCAGTCTCTGTTAACTACCAAGTCATCTCACCAGCCTCAAACAAAACTAACTTTCTCTCTCCCTCTCTTTCTTTTAAGACTCTCTCAAACCAGGCATGGTGGCTCACACCTTTGATCCTAGCACTCAGGAGGAAGTGGCAGGCAGATCTCTGTGAGTAGGAGGCCAGCCTGGTCTACAAAGCTTCAGTTACTTCCAGAGCAGTAGCCAGGCTGTTACACAGAGAAATTGTCTCAAAAAAAAAGACAGGCTCTTTCTATGTAGACCAGGTTGGCCTTGAACTCAGAGATCCTTCTGCCTCTGTCGGGATTAAAAGTGTGAGCACATCAAAACAGCTCAAAGGGAAAAGGTAGTTTTTCTACTTACCAATTCAGAAATCATTTTTAGATTTTTCATTGGATATTCACAAACACAATATTTCTTTATTTGTTTATTTTGTTTTTGGTAGTGTTGGGGATCGAATCCAGGGCCTTGAGCAAATTAGGCAAGTGCTCTACCACTGAGCTATACCCCCAGCCCCAACACAGTATTTCTTGAGTGCTGCTGAGATGACTCAATGAGTCAAGGTGCTTACTGAACAAGCCTGGCAATCTGGGTTCTATCCCTGAGATCCACATAAGGCTGGAAGGAAAGAATCAACTCCACAAAGTTGTTCTCTGACATACACACATGGTATGTGTGCATGTACACACAAATAATAATAATATATAAAACTGAGGGGGAGGGAGTGAAGGGATGGCTCAGCAGTTAAGAGAATATACTGTCAGCCGAGCGTGGTGACACATGCCTTTAATCCCAGCTCTCAGGAGGTAGAGGCAGGTGGATCTATCTGAGTTTGAGGCCAACCTGGACTACAAAGTAAGTTCCAGGATCTGGGGCTGGAGAGGTGGCTCAGTGGCACTGGCTGCTCTTCCAGAGGACCTGGGTTTAATTCCCAGCACCCACATGGCAGCTCACAACTGTCTGTAACTCTAGTGCCAGGGGATCTGACACTAATGCACATAAAATAAAATTAATTATTAAAAAAACCTTTTTTCGATCTGGATCAAATAGAGAAAGTGTACATCCCATGAGAACTTAACATCAGGGCTACTCATTGGCCTCCATGCCAGACATTTCTTAACAGCAACCCAGGAAGAAATATGGGTTCCAAAAGGGCCAGGGAGCCACCCAGTCATTGAGTCTCCTCCTGATAATCCAAATCTGTATACTAAGACTGTCTAGAAGAGTCTCCAGTTTTCTCATTCTGAGGTCATCTAATAAGAGTTCATAGCAGTGGTGGTCCATGCTTATAATCCCAGTACTGGAGAGGCAAAGGCAGGCCAGGCAGATCTCGTTTGAGGCCAGCCTGGTCTACAGAGTGAGTTCCAGGACAGCCAGGGCTACACCAAGAATCCCTGTCTAGNGGGGAGGAGTGGGGAGAGTTCACTTCACAGAATCAGCCAGACATCTGGAAAATGGTAGGAAAAGTAACAGGCACTTGCTCTCCCCCTCAGCTCCAGGCCCAAAGACAACAGCAGGAGAATACAGGAGAGCTGCAAGGAGGCCAGACTAAAGTATGAATTGTCTTTTATCACAAAGAATCATGAAGAGATGTACCATGGGTCAAGTCAGTCTAAGACATCCTGTGCCTGTATCTTCAAACTCAGGCTCAGCAGACTACATTTTCCTCTGAAACTAGATAGATGTTCTCTCATACCTTCTTGGCCTTTTGGCTAAAATCAAGTGAAACTAGATGTTCTCATTGGAGCCTCTAACTCCCTCAAATCATGACCCAAAGTTAACCTTCAGAACTATGCACCTACTGGGTGCTTCCTCTTACAATTTCTTTTTTCTTTCTCTTTTTGTTTTTGTTGTTGTTGACTTCTTAAGCAATCACCAGAAAGAGTCAAGAAACAGGTCTAACAGTTCCTCAAGCAAACTCCAAGGGGGCTGGAGAGCAAGGGCTGGTCATCATGTCTAAAAGATCTCTTGTTTTCTGAGTGGAGAGGGCTGTGTGGTAGGAANCCAGCCAAGCCACCACATTGCTCCTGCTGTGAATGGCATCCAAAGTCCACTCAATGTCAATGGCAGCAGCAACTAAGCCTGACCAGGAGTATACTACTGGGCTGGCTCCAGAAAGACATCAGGAAAAGATTCAGGAGACTCTATCTAAGTACAGGGGAGGACACAGCTAGCAAGAATGGTAAGGGTAGCAAACATAAATGAAAGAGAGCATTTGGGAAGTTGAGGGTTAAAACCAGCAGCCAGGTGTCAAGGCTTACTTCAGACCTGTTCATTAAGACCTNTCAGGAAACCCAAACCAATATCAAATGACACTTGTGGGTCAGGCTCACCTACCAAGCAGAGTGATACCACTCCTGCCAGTTAGTGTGTCAAAATCCCTGGGCCCNAGTGACAAACCATTCAGCAAACTGCCAGGATCCTAATTCATACCTGTTAAAACTATGAGGCTGTAGATACAGACGATACATCAGGCTCACAACCATCTATAATTCCAGTTCCAGGAAATCCAACACCCTCTTCTAACCTATGAGGGCACCTTCCTACACATGGCACACATCCATACACTTATGCCCACACACAAACGCATAAAACAGTAAGTCTAAAAAATGAAAATCAACAACAACAACAACAAAACTCACAGTGGCTATCAAGCCTTTGAGAAATAGACCAATGGGTAAAGGAGCTAGCTTGGCTGCCAAGGCTGCCAATCTGAGTCCAATCCCCAGGACCCATGTGATGGAAGGAGAGAATAGACTCTCGCCAGTTGTCTTCACATGTGCTCCGTGTTACATGAACATGTACACAAACACAAAGACATATAAACGAAATGAAACAACAAACAAACTGTTGGTAAGTGGATATAGAGACACACTCCTTTACAATCTCAGTACTTGGAAGGCTTAGATAGGATTACTGAGTTCAAGATCACTTGTCTAAAAGTAAGACCCTGGGGGGCTTGAGAGATGGCAAGGGGCTCAAGAGATGGCTCAGCATTAAGAGCACGAACTGGCCGGGTGGTGGTGGCGCATGCCTTTAATCCCAGCACTTGGGAGGCAGAGGCAGGTGGATGGATCTCTGTGAGTTCCAGGATAGCCCAGTCTACAGAGTGAGTTCCAGGACAGCCAGAGCTACACAGAGAAACCCTGTCTCGGAAAAAAAAAAAGAAAGAAAGAAAAAAAAGAAAAAAGAGCACTAAATGCCTTCCAGAGGACCAGGGTTTAACTTCCAGCACCCACATGGCAGTGCATAACTGTCTGTAACCCAAGTCCAGGGGACCCCAACACCTTCACACAGATACACATGCAGGCAAAACACCAATGCACATAAAATAAAATAAATTAAAAAAGAGTAAGACCCTGTCTCAAAAAGAAAAAGGGACTCAGTGTGGTGGCACACACCTTTAATCCCAGCACCGGGGAAGCAGAGGCAGGTGGATCTCTGTGAGTTCGAGGCCAACCTGAGATCCAGTTTGGCCAGGTATATAAGGTTGAGACCCTGTGAAAGAAAGGAAGAGAGAAGGGAGGGAGAAGAAAAGAAAAAGGAGACTGGGAAGATGACTCCAGGGTTAAGAGCCCATATTGTGCTCTTGCAGAAGACTGAAATTCAATTCCCACCACCCAAGTAAGATAGCCCACAAAACTTCCTATAACTCATCTCCAGAGTCTCCAACTCCCTCTTTGTAGGCACTGCACCACCCTACACATACAAACAACAACAAAAAAAAATCTTAAAAAGCAACAAAAACAAATAACAAGAGAGAAAGAGGCCAGGTATAGTGGCACATACCTGAAATCTTAAGATTTGGACGGTGGGGACAGTAGAGAAATACGGAANGACGTTCAAGACCACTTTGGCTATACAGCAAGTTCTAGGCCAGCCTAGGCTACATGAGAGACCTTGTCTTCAATGAAACAAAAACAGGCTGGGTGGTGGTGGTGAAGGCCTTTAATTCCAGCACTCATGATGCAGAAGCAGGCAGATCTCTGAGTTGGAGGCCAGCCTGGTCTACTGAGTATGGAGTTAGTTCCAGGATAGCCAGGGATACACAGAGACACCCTGTCTAAAAAACCAAAAGAACAACAACAAAAATAAGCTAAGAATGTATGCAGCAGGCTGGAGAGATGGCTCAGCGGTTAAGAGCACTGACTGCTCTTCCAGAGGACCGGGGTTCAATTCCTAGCACCCATGTGGCAGCTCACAACTGTCTGTAATTCCAGTTCTGGGGGATCGGACACCTTCACACTAA
>LZPO01044435.1:44615-58378 GCA_001675575.1 Neotoma lepida | reverse complement strand
ACAGAGATCCGCCTGCCTCTGCCTCCCATGTGCTGGGATTAAAGGTGTGTGCCACCACTGCCCAGCTGGTAAAAAAAATTTTGAATTACAGTCAGTGAGATGGCTGAGCCAGTAAAGACACTTGCCATCAAGCTTAATGTCCTGACTTTGATCCCTGGAACCCACATGGTAAAAGGAAAAGAATCAGCTCCCACAAGTTGTCCCCTGACCTCCACATGCATGCNANGGCATGTGTAAGCACACATGCACACTAAATAGAGGTAATTTAAAGTTTTTAACCTGAGAATTATACACAGTGCAAGAGCAGTGCATGCTATGTAGGGGCAGATAGGCCAGAAGAGACAGAGTAAGACCTAAGGTACATCCNAAGACAAGCCCTGATCCTCATGGATCTCTGAGTCCTCTCACACTGGCAAAATGGTTCCATGCCAGCTTTGGATTTGGCATCATAAACACAACCAAGCATGGGCACTCCTATTGCTCTTCCTCAGAGGATCCCATTGTCCTAGTCTGTGGCCAGGCCAGTTCACAGTCAAGCAGGTAGCTAATGCTCCCTTTTACACCAGCCAGGTGTGGGGCTCTGAGAACTCAGCTCCCACTACCACCTCATCTTCCTCAACACACAGCTAGGGAGATCTTCCCTGTCCTCCCCAAAGAAAGGAATAGGTTTCAGTGCTGATGCCTCTGAGCCACTAGCTCTCAGNGCAAAAGAGGCCCCAAGGTCATTGGCCTGCCTTCCTACCTCAAGCCACAGCCACAAGGGAGAGGGGAGCAGTTAAGGATGGGGGTGATGAAGTCATGGCCTTTAAGTCCAGGTGGCCCCATTTCCTGCATCATTACCGGGTAAATGCTGACAGAAGCCCTAGACCTGGGAAGCTTTCCCGTTTTAGCTCTGCAAGGCATACTGCAGAGACCCAAGCCAGGCCCCAGGCTCCCTTCCTGTGCCTTGGAGAACATTCCACAACAGACAGGAATGATGTACACTGGGAGAGATGAAGCTCCATCGTGCTGTACCCTTGATGCCTCAACCATGAGGGACCTCTTCTCTAAGGAAGTTAAGCAACAAAGGGGACCTCAGTCTCCAAAGCTTAGCAGGGTCAGCAAGAGCAGCTAGACAATACAAATAGTCCACCCGGGTTTCTGTGACAGGGGAGTGACCAGGCCAAGAATACGCAGGACTGCAGANTCCCAAGCAAACCAGTACACTTTACTATGGCTCAGACTGCCTCAGACTTTACTTATTCCAGCCCAAGAACTATAATGCTGTAAGTACTTGACCAGTTTGGACAGGCATCTACTCTGCTCCTGGCCTCTGTGAGTCCTGGCACAGAAGAGTTCTCTGAAAAGTCTACTATAGGAGCTGTGCGGTTGGCACATGCAAAGCAGGGTTCGCCCACTGCCCACAGGTGTCCTTGTGCCCACCCCAACTGTGTCCACGGTGCTAAAAGCCCACAGGGAAGGCTGAGCCCGGTGGTCAGGCGTGGTCACCAGCTCTCTTCTGCACCACTGCTGGCCTGGACAGAACCTGCTCCTGAAGCCGCTGGACCAGCTCCTCTACGTAGACCTTGAACAGNGGTACAGGGTCCTGAAGGGGAGAGGTCATGGTAAGGCTCCATGTAGCCCCGAGATGGAACTCTAGGGAGGGTGGTAACCAGCTGCTTCTAGCTAAACATGGAGAGAAAATGGGGTACGGAAGAGCCNGGGATGGGCAGACTCACGTAAGATTGTTTGCACTCCAGGACAGCNAGGGCTACACAGAGAAACCCAGTCTTGGAAAAACAAAAACAAAAAAAAAGACTGCTTGCCATCTTGGAGGGCAGAACTTAACCACCAGAACAGGACTGCTTTCTCTTGGACACCAAGAGTTACATGCCTTCCTCTGGCTTCCCTATCCTGGAGGCCACCAAAGGCTCTAGACTATTCTAGGAAACAGACACAAAAGGAAGATCCTAGGGGATACTGAGTGGCCAAATAAATACCTAGTGCCAAAGGTCCCTATGCATTCAGGAGAAGAGAGGGAAGGACCTCAAGAGAGGAAGCATGCCATGCTTCTTTAAAGTGGCAGAAACCAAATGTATAGCAGTATCTGGGCGTGGCAGTCCCCAAATGCTAGTCTCTCTCCAAAGCAGCCTCCCATTACTCAACCTTGGTAGCCAATTCACAGGTGCTCACCTTTTCCTCCAGGAGTCTCTGTTTCTCCACAGCCTCCTCCAGCGTCAGGCCAACCCACTCAGCCTCTGCCTCCGGGATGACAAAACTCTGAGCAAGCAGCAGAAAGGCTCGGTGAGGTACAGGGCCAGGCCAGAAGCCTCAAACAGCAAGCAGGATGGGGAAACTCTCACCTTGTACTTGTCATAGATGGCTGCTCTCCGTTCAGGGTCATCAGGGTGTAGCTGGGGGTCCTGGCGAGCAAGCCTCAGCAGCATCCCTCGCTTCAGGTCCATGCCAAACTTGGAACACAGATCTTCCTTTGGGGTCTGGCAGAAGGTTCACATAGGGCCAGGTGCTATAGCAGGGTCCCACCCACCCCATCAGCTGACCCTGTGGCTTCCTCTTCAGCTGGTACCCCTAAGCTAGACCAGAGCAGACCAGGCACTGGGATCAGCACCAGCACACAAGCCCACATGGGTCAAGCCCAAGGCGATCCCCAGAGAAGGGTAAGGAGTGACTACGACCATTCACAAGTNACCTTCTGGAAGGCAAAAATCTTCCACTGGGGCTGCACCAAGGAGGACTCAGTCCCACCGTGTTTTGCTAAGGCTTGTAATGACTACCCTGGGTGTCATGTACTGCCCCCCCACCCTGGCCCCCTGGCCCCCGTTCCCATNAAGTGCTGCTTTGCACTTCCCTTGATTGACAAGACCCTGTAGTGCACTAACCCCTGCTTGCCTTGAGAATGTAGAAGTCAAACCCGTAGGCCTCATCAATGAGATCCAGGGTCCTCATGGTCACAGTCACAGTGAACTTCTTGTCCAGGATTTCACTGTAAAGCTCCCGAGTAAACAGCTGAGGTTTCCACACCTTCTTCACTCTTGCTGAGAGCTGAGTGTGCAAGAGAGACCTATTGACTGCTGGGCTATGTCCCCTACAGATCAAGTGGGCCCCAAAGCATCTTCCTGGGAGCTGGGCTATGTGAGGCTTGCCCTCTTCCTTCCTCACAGGCTCCACAGACATTAGACAGGGCTCCTGGGGCTGGACCTGGATGCCCACATAGATGTCTGTTTCTCTCAGGCTAGCCCTAATGCTGCTGGCATGTGTTCCAGACGCTGGCACAACTACAACNCAGCAGCCACAGGCAAGCAAGTGGCATCCTGGAAGGCCTGAAACATACACTCTCCTCCCACAACGGTTGGCTGGGGCAAAGTTCCACCAGAATCATCAATTCCAGGTTCTGCACCTTGTAAGCTGCCTGAATCCAAGCATCTCAGTCTTTATCAGTTTTTTGTGGGAGGAGCAAAGGTATCAAGTCAAATGTCACAAGAATTAGGCAAGTGCTTATAGAAACTGGCAGGTGATAACCAGATTTCACCTCTCCCTCCTCTTCAGCACAAGCCTCAAATCTATCCTTTTCTTTTCTCTGTGGTGCTAGGGATTTGAACCCAAGATCTTAAATAAGCTAGGAAAGCACTCTATCACCCTGCTCCATCGCAGCCCCACTCTGTTCTTACTTTTGATGGCTACCTGACCAGGACCACCCCACTTCAGGACCCCACTAGACTTTGCCATTGGAGTTTTCCAAATCCTCGCTGCTCCACTTGTTAACATGCTCCGTAAACCGAACGCTTGTGTCAATCAGCAGACGGTCCGCAGCGCCCAGAGCAGAGCCTACCCAACAAAGCATGCAGAACCGCAGAGATGGCCCGCACTCACCTTGTCGTTGTTGGCATATCTGTAGCCCAAAATCAGGCCCTCTCCACCCCACAGCCCCTGCTGGGACTCTGGAGGGTAGTGAATCGGAATGGGTACGTCCTCAACGCGCTCGCGCTGCCCGTTCTTGGGGTTGATCTTAAACTTGGCCCCATGAGGTTTGTAGTGTACCGGCGTCGGCGTTCGTTCTTCTTCCAGAGAGCGCAAGAAGTGGGCGGGCAAGCGCGCGTAGATGCCTTGCCGCAGCCTTAGCTTCTGCCACAGGTAAACAGGATACTTGTGCAGAGGCATCGCGCGACCCTCTACCTCTAGGAGTTGCGCGCCCGCGCCTGCCGGAACCGGAACCGGAAAGCGTCACCGAACTTGTACCTTTGCTCGCTGCCGATTGGTACAACGTCCATCCATCTAAAACAATCCTTTTGTCTCCGCCTTCTTTAGGGACCGTGGAAAATTATCTGAGAATGCAATGGTTCAAGGCACCGTCTACCAAGTGCAGCCCAGGGGTTGCCCAGAAGCTTTGGCAGGCCTGTTAGGAAAGGCTACCCTGAGTCCAGACTCCCTTTCCCTCCAGAGACGCAAGAAAAAAAAAAGTAAAACACTCGTTTGGTTTGAAAAATCATTGTAGAATATTAAATTCATCAATTACAGAAAAATATGCCTTCATAGAACAGTTTAACATTTTACCACCTCCCCCAACAGTATATACATGTTTCCCCTTTCAGGGGCTGAAGTGTGCTTTGGTGGCCAAATAAACGGTGTCAGTAGCTGGGGGAGTGGCCCAGAAAGCCCACATCCTGAACAAAACCAGGGAAAAAAGCTCCAAGGCCACAGAGCANCTGGGCCTCATAGTGGGACAGGGCACCACTGCACCAATCAGCTCAGAGCTCCCAAGAGGCACCAGNNAGATTGGGCTCCAGAACCAACCTAAAGCCTCAGCTGATCCAGTAGGGGGTCAGCATCCTAGGGTCTAGGGCCAACACAAAAGAATGCTCACTAGACTAGGGCCTAGGACCTTTAGGATGAGGAGGGCACACCAGTAGGGCAGGGTGTGCCTTCTGGGGCCACACCTCATACAGCTGAGCAGCCTGCTACACCGGGCTTTTCTCAGGATCTGTGCCTCCAACAGTGAATGAGGGATAATGCACGGCACCACAGGGTCTTATCAGCTTTTGGACTCTACCACAACAACTGCAGGAACAAGGCATTCCCATGCCAAGGCAGGATGGTACATGCTGTCAGGCAGGGACAGTGGCCTCTGTGGACTCAGAATTCCTTGCCTTGTAGGTCTCAAACCGCAGCTTCACAAACGAATGGGACAATGGNGATCCCATTATGTCTTCAACCATAACATAGTGATCTACCTACACGTGGTACCTGTGGTCTCCAGGTAGAAGCAGCTGAGACCTACAGAGGACATTGGCAACAGCCACAAAGATTTTGGGGTGGAGTCCTCTCCTCTGGAGAAAGAAGCCAAGGGTCGCAGGACAATTTTATTCAGATGGAAACCTGGTTGGGGCTAGATAGGCACCTCTCTTTGTTCCTGTCCTAGACCAAGGGGTCATCAGAGTATCAGGTGTCCTTGAGCCAGCCATATCATGTCACTGTGTACAACTCATCCCGATCATTCCTGCAGATCTGGTACTGACAGGGGAACTTCTGCAAGCAAGTCCAGGATTCAGCCTGCTCCTCTCGTGGTGGCAGAAGGAAAGCAGCACTAGCAGCCAATAGGATATGCCAAATGCTGTGGGTGTAGTAGTAATTCTCACTGGTCATCATGGAAGTATAGATGGCGATGCCTACAGAGGCCATGGAGATGCCAGGCAGGAGGTAGAAGACCCAGCGCTGCCACGAGGTAGGGTAGCACTGACGTCGGTGCCCACAGCGGTACATCTGGAGTGAACAGCCCAACGAAGGTCAGTGCAGGCCAAGTGCAACCACAGTTCCCAGGAGTTACGGGGTCTATCTAGATCTAGACAGCAGAACTGCATATGGACTCATGGCTAAGACCTCAGGCACACAGCTATACTGGGGGGTCTATGGGTGGCTCTACTGGCTCTGAGCAGATGTGGAGTTTTGGAGCCCTTCTAACAAAACTGGGATCATAACCAGAATTGAGGGCCTGGATCTCTTCTCCCTGAGTCTAAACAAGAGAACCTATGTGCCCTGTTCCTTACCCACATGGAGGCCATGATCACAAAGGCAAAGAGGCAGGGTCCCATCAAGTTCCAGATGCCCCTGCGATCCATCTGCAAGGACATGGCGATGACCAGTGTGCCCAGGACAAACAGGACCTGGCAGAGACACAGAGATGGTTTGTGGGGTCATGGGAGCCTTTGGCTGGAATCACCTGTGATGGCACAAAACACAATAGGTACCGGTGGCCAGGTATGCTAAGTACCCATTATCAGTTTCCCACCATTCTGGCACGTCTGCCAGCTCCTCTTAGAGTTATTGGCAGATTTTGACCCATTCCTGCTCAACCACCTGGGAGGGAAGTGTCCTTCCTCTAGCCCCTTTAACTGTGTCCAAAGGTGAACACAGAAGAACCTTTTGAGGACTAGGTGATGATGCCCACTTCTAAATGGGCAGTGTTGTACACACTTGCATGATTCTGCACACCAAGCCTTCCAGGGTCTCCCATCAGGATGGCCTTGGATGCTCCCATACCTAAGTCTCCATCAGCACATCTGCCCACAGCCTGTGAGTTCATACCCTTAACACTCAGCCCACAGTATTCTTCAGAATTTTCCTCGCCTACTTTTTTATATGATCATGGAGCTTCTAAGCATGCCCCAAATAAGTAGTACCCAGCCTGTAGACGGAGGTCATAGTTCACAAGCAACAAAGAGTCATCTCCACTGTCCAGCTGCTACATAAAGTCTCCAGAGCGCCCTAGGACAAGGAGCCCAGGAGCACGGTTGAGGCCTCTCAGGGAAGCTTGGCCTGGCTCTTCTTTGAGCTGGGGGTCCGGGACCCTCATCTTCCTGGAGCCCTCTGATGACCACACCTTTCCTTCACAGCTTCCTATGACTTCCTCCAAGAATGGAGTTATCATGTAAGATTTGATACCCAGCCTTTTCTGTTTTATCCTTCTTTGCCACTCCACATTCTGTATGTGAGGGCCTCTGCTTCCCTGCAGCCCAGGCTGGGCATTAGAGGCCACTCACCTGCTTCAGGATTGTCTTCAGACGGGCCATGCAAAGAATGGTCACCCAGGTGGATGCCCCGGAGCCCAGAAAGTCGCAGTACTGGAGTGTGTCATAGCTGAGGATGCACAACACTGCCTCCCCAGGCTGGTCACAGGCGTGGTAGAACTGTGAGGTGAAGCAGTGAGCAGTGAGCTCTGACCTCCCCACCTAAGATTCCCGAAGGGATCAGGGCCAACCCTACCGTGGAGAAGAACATGGTGTAAAAGTAGACAGAGGCCTCGACCAGGAAGGACCGGCGCACTGACACAGCAATGGGGGCCAGGAACATGAGGTTGCTGAGTGTGAGCAGAAGCGCTGCTGCCCTCTGCTGGGCCACAGTCTGGGCTGTGCTGTTGTCCGTGCAGCTCCACCCGCGCCAACCTAGGAGGCCACACAATACCTAGTGTGTGCTGGAAGTAGATAGGAGGCTCCTGAACTTTCAGGCCCCTCCCTCACCCAGATGGAGGCTGTACAGACAAGCCTAATGGAATCCACAGGTATGGTAGGAGGAAACTGGTACTGATAGAAATTGGCATAGGTAAGTGGTGGGCAGGCATGGGCAAGTGGGAACAGCTGTGGCAGGTTGAGACAAATGTGGACGCATGTAGACATGGGGAAATCTGGTCAAGTATGTACACTCACAGCAGGTACGGGCAGGTGCGGAGAAGTAAGAATGAGCATAGCTGGTGCGGGCAGTCATGGGCAGTGGGAAACAGGTATGGACAGGTGTGTGTAGATATAGGCAAGTGTGGGCAAGTACGCCCTGCTGTGAGTGGACACGAGCTTGGAGAAAGCTATGTGAAGAGGTATGTGTAGGTAGGGGCAGGTATGAATAGATAGGAGTTGGTAGGGACAGATATTGAGAGAGATACATGGACATGTAGGGACGAATGTGGCGAGCATGGACAGATGGGAGCAAATGTGAATATGCAGAAACTGCCTCGATAAGTGTGGATCAGCATAGAGTCACAAAAAAAGTGTGAACAGTTGGACATAGGCATGAACAGCTATGGGCAAAGGAAATAACTGTCGAGGCTNTCTGGGTATGGGCAGTCAAGGGCAGGCAGGACGCAAGCAATGCCAAGGTCAGGAGGCAACGCCTCCCCTGCAAATGCCTCAGTGCCCATATGCCTGGAGGGGAGTTGGGGGAGATCATGGGGAGCATGGGGAGCATGGGGAGGAGGAGGAGGGAGCTTTGCTCTGCAGGGTCATTCTCACCTGCCTTGCAGCTGCAGCTCGCATACAGATAGCCATATCTACGGAGCAGGAGGCACTGGCCATAAGGCCCACAATCATTCAAACAGGGCACCAGATACAAGATGGTCTCCACACGAGCTTTGGCCTGTTCACAATCCCTGCAAAGGAGGGGCCTGAGAAGGCTGGTTGTAGAGCTCTGCTGGCTACTCCACCGCTAGGACTCCCAAGCCCAGAGCTCAGCCCTCCAGGCTCCAACAGCTGAGACACTCATTTCCCCTGCTAGTACTGTTGTGTGTGTATGGGGGGGGCAGGTAGAAAAGGAGAACCCCTCCTAACACACAGATGCTTCCCTTCATTGCTACCAGCCCATGTCACGTCGCCCAGGCCCAGATTCACATACTCAGAACTCGCAGGGCACACAAGCTGCAAGGAGAGGTACCAGTTGTCTGTCTCCGGATAGGGAATGATGAGGTTGGCCGTGTGAGATGAGGCACTCATAAACATGGGATGGCCCTGGTAGAAGGCTGCATGGGGTGAGAGGGCCTGTCAGAGGTGGCTAGAGGGGCCAGTCAGTCTCTCCACCAAAACTGCCCACCCAGAATACCTGTGGTGCAGTTGAGTGAGGTGTTGAAGCTAAGAAAGGGCGAGGCGACATTCACACAAGCTGCTACCAAGGTGCCATTGGTGACCTCTGTCTGGAAGAGGAAATAGTGCAGGTTAGCCATTGCCANCCCCTAAAAAGGTATCTCGCCTGCCCACCTTGCATTTTAGCTCAGTTATGCTGAGTATTTTTTTGTGGGGGGGTGGGGGCTCCTGCTGCCCAAGGTTCATTATGGCCTGAATTCCCTTNACCTGTCTCTGGTTCTATTGATTCCCCTGCCCATTTGCACAGATATAATTATGGTAACTTCTGACAGGGACAGGGCTGCCCCTAGAGGAAATCTTCTACCCTCCCATGGACCCCCTTCTGACTCATGTTGTTGGTATCACTCTATGGCCTGAAAGGCCACCCACCCTAGCCCACTCTCAATGCTGAAGTTACTCTGTACCCTGAGTTAAGCCCAGGTCACAAGCGACTACAGACTGCTTCAGTGGGCTTCCGGAGGATACCTGGTTAGCCCTCAGGATGATGATGAGAGAGCCTCCACTGTCCATGCCTGTGTCAAGACGGAGCTGCATTACAGAAGGTATGTCTGGATGCACCAGCACGAAGGCCCCATTCAGGGGCTGGAAGTGTACNGACACTACNTCCGTGTCTTCTCTCATGACTGGATAGTTCAGGAGACAGAAGGGGCCACTGCCTACCCCTCCACTCCTGCCCAGTCCCCAGTGGGCAGGGCTTTGGGACAGCCGGCCCACAGAGGTGTCATAGCTCTGGTTTGGGTTGTTTTGCATAAGATGATGGAAAGTCACACTCCACGGCCTGCACACTGTCAAGAGGACAAGGGGCTCAGCCAGAGGAAAGCCTGGAATTTTGGGGGAGGTAGGCAGAGGCAGTCCACCCCTCCCTCCCATGTAGCCCACCTGTAAAGGCAGCTGTAGCAGTGAAGACCACTGACACATGAGGTTCTGCCAAGCTCTCAACTGTCACTTGTAGCCACCGGCTCCAAGGTGGTGAGGACAGTAGCAAATGGCAGGATGGAGTGAGGCCAGTGCAACTCAGCACCTTCTGGAAGTTTCTAGGCAGGGTGGATGCACCCACTGTGAGACGCACTGGGCAGCCGGGGCTCACACTGGACACACAGCCCTGAAGTTCCAACCGAAGCTCCTGGGTGTATTCAGGGACAAAGATCCTGTGGCAAGGTGGTGGCTCAGACTCACTAGCTCATACTGTGAACTTACTTCCTCTAATCTGCTTAGGGAAGGTATCTGGCCTTTCTTCCCAGCGTGTCTCTAAGGTACAGCCTTCTCACCTGCAGGATGAGACAGTGGCACCACCCACTCTAAACCCAAAGGTTGGGGCTAACAGGGCAGACTGGACCTCCCCATCTCCACTCACTTGAGGTAGCTGGGGTGGGAGAGTAGCGTCTGTGGGAGGGGAACATCAGGCTCTAGGATGGAGACTTCAACCACCCTCATGGCCAGCATATCAGGCTGGAAGGTGTAGGCACAGGCAGGAAGAGAGCCCTGGGAGAGAACAAGGCAGACAGTGATAGGGATCAGAGAATGTGGGATGTAGGCCAAGGGAGATCTTTGAGGGAGAACAGAGTTGAATCCAGAGTTGGGTAGCTGAGAGCAGAGGTAGGCAAGAGGCTGGTGCTCCTCCATGCATCAAGGGGTTTGGCCTTCATCCCGGGAGGTCAGCCCCCTCACCTTCACCTCGATCTTCTGGGATGAGGGAGGGAGATGTGCAACCACGAACCAGTCCCCAGGGGCCGGGTGGGAGATGTTGACAGAGGTGTTGCCCAGTAGCATGGTACTCAACAATGTCCTGACGTGGAAGGAGGTCTGGCTCAAGGTGTTGTCAGGAAAGCTAGTGTCCAGCGGGTTGATGACAGGAGGGGCGCCATAGCGGAAATGCCTGGAAGAGAGCAGGCCAAGGGTCAGGGATGGGGTTTCAGCCAGGCATGGGTGCTAGGGACAGAATACTGGGTACTTACACTATGATTTCTACGTTGGTGCATGAGGGACCGCCCTGGGACACATGCAGCAGCCAGCGAAGCAGCACTGTGTCTGGGGGCACTCGGAAGTGGAANAGCCGGGCGCTGCCATACCAGCTGTAGAAGGACAGCTTCTGGGGAGCCTGTGAGAAGTGCTCAGACACCAGCCCAGCCTCTACAAGGAAAAGGTAACAAGTCAGCTAGGTGGGGCAGATAGCAAGAATGAGGCCCTGNAAGACAAAAGCCACTTGGATATCAAGTCTTAGACCCACTTAGACCCAAAGANGCCAATGGCTCTCTTTGTCTGTTGGTTAGTTACCTCCACCCTTGCATTATACCCTGGTGCATCCAGGTCAAGAGATGGAGACCCAAAGACAGCAGGAGGTCATCAGGAAGGAGATCCCACCCCTGCTGATATCTGCCTTGATCACTGGACCAGGTAGGGAGGCTTGGTCCAGAAGGTAGCTGCCTCTCCAAACCTGTTATGACTTAGGACACAGCCAGATCCCTACCCAGAAAAAGACCATGATGAGGGACTTCTGTCCAGAAGCCTGGACAGTTATAAGAACCAAGGGACAGGGGCTGGAGAGGTGGCTCAGAGGTTAAGAGCACTGACTGTTCTTCCAGAGGTCCTGAGTTCAATTCCCAGCAACCACATGGTGGCTCACAACCATCTGTAATGAGATCTGGCACCCTCTTCTGTGCCATTACATAATAAATAAATCTTAAAAAAAAAGAACCAAGCGACAGTCAGGCAGAGGGAAGTGGAGCACACCTTTAATCCCAGAGCTTGAGAGGCAGAGGCAGGTGGTCCCTGTGAGTTCCAGGCCAGCCTGGTCTACAGAGTGAGTACCAGGACAGTTAGGGCTACACAGAGAAACCCTGACTTTCAAAAAACAAAACAAAACAAACAAAAAAACCAAGGGGCAGGTGATCTCTCTATTCCCAATGTGTGAGGCCTCCAATTGCCCTCAGGGCACACACCCATGCATGGTGGTACAAAGACAAAGCAGAGGACCAGGCAGATAAACTACTCAAAGCCCCCAGACTAGGGCACCANGTAGCCCAGGCCCTGCCTCAGCTTACAGGCTCCTACCCCATACCTAGTGCCAGCTCAGGCTTTGTGCCTATATGATCTTGGGTGTGTGTCCTTTACCTCTTTAGATCTCTGTATCCCTATGGATAGGCTAAGGTAGACTGCTTGTCCCTTTGTGGTTAATGAGTGATAAAGTGCTTTAAGAGAAACACAGTACTGTTGGCATCCTTCCCACTCAGGAAGCCTCCTTTTGCCCCACTGTGAAAGTGGTGCCTGCCTGGTTCCCCCAGGGGAGGGGAGAGGGAGTCAGGTGAGCAGCTGGCTTTCTTGCCAGCCATGTGACTCCTCCCAACAGAGGCACCTGGAGAAAAGATAGCAGCCTGNTGGAAGGAGGCTAAGGGAGCTGCAGAGGAGCCTGGCATGGGGGCAGGGCAGAGTGAGGCTCCCTCAGTGAATTCCAAGCTCTCTGGTATCTGCAGGTCCCATTCACCAGGTTGAAACCTGAATGCCAGGAGCTGCTAAATGCCCTAAGATGGTGACATGATAATGGAGCAGAAAAAAATTGCAAGGCAGAATACTGCTCTCCGAGCTCAGGCAGAGCAGATTCCTCACCCCTAGGACTGTGATCTCTGAGGAAGCCAGGTGAGAGAGGTCACCCTACAGTGTGCAGCTTAACCTGCTAAGGGAAAAGCCTTTGGGTCCTCACCCCCANNAAGCCTTTGTGAAGGAAGGACACTTGGAATAGAGCTGACATTTGTGATGTTTAGATACTTAGATGAGACCTACTCAAGGATGTCTTAAGACCAGGTACCAAACTCATGTCTAAATAACTCCTCCAGGCTTCCTTGATGAAACACCCAGTTATTTTGTTGAATGTATCAGACCTGGACAATGGACATAATAGGGTGAGCCCCAAGCAACAGTTGGAAGGATGGGGAGGTCCAGCTGTACAGGCTCCTGCCTGCTCCAGACACCTCCCCCATGGGCATAAGATTGGGTAGGTAGTGGNAAAAGAAAGTCCCTGAGCTTTCCCTGGGAACCTGAGTGAAGGCACCTTGCCCCCACACCTTCCAAACCCTAGCTAGTGTCAGAGATACTGCCCACCCACAGATAGAAGCAGCCATGGCAGCTGAGCAGTGGTGGTGCACGCCTTGAATCCCAGCACTTGGGAAGTAGAGGCAGGTGGATCTCTGAGTTCCAGACCAGCCTGGTCTACAAAGTGAATTCCAGGACAGCCAGGACTGTTACATAGAGAAACCCTGTCTCGAAAAAAAAGGGGAGGGGGAGAAGAAGCCATGGCCACAGAGCCACTTGCCCCTCAACAAGCCAATGACCCTCATTTAGGCTTAATCCCAGGGATGGAGGAAGAGGAGCAAACAGGATGTGGTATGGAGCAATTTATCAAAAGGTCTTTAGGGAACGTTGCCTTTCATTTCAAGCTGTGCCAAGTTCAGAAACCAGAAGGAACAGCCCTCAAAGCAACAAGAGCTCCGAGGAGCAATAGTTCAGAGAAGTGGGGGTGGGGGTGGGGTNGAGGTTGGAAACGCAAAGTGGAAAGAGTCAGTGTCAGAAACTGTCTAAGGAACGCCAAGTGGAATTTCAGGCAATATTGGACAAGGAAAGGTACTCATCTTTCCCATTTCCAAATGTCTAGAGTCTCACTGTCAATCCCTGCCCTGTCTCAAGCAGAGCCAAGAGGGCCAAAGGTCTAGCAAACCATAGTCCAAGATGTCCCGGCTTAGAGAGCAGAAATGCAAAGAGCACCTGGGGAACTCCCCTAGAGGAAGGACCCTTTCGTTACATCCACTCTGGTCAGCCAGCTTCTTTAGGGCCAGCTGGCAGTACAGTCGGTGAGAAGCAAAGCCAGTAATCTAG
>LZPO01044434.1:431992-465946 GCA_001675575.1 Neotoma lepida | reverse complement strand
GTGTCCCACCATAGTTAATGGGCCCCAAAAAGCCAGCTCATGCACCAGGGATAGATCCTGATCCCACTGCCAGGAGTCCTCAAACAGACCAAGCTACACAACTGTCACCCACATGTAGAGGGCCTAGTCCAGTCCCATGCAGGCTCCACAGCTGTCTGTCTAGCGTCTGTGAGCTGACCCCCGCCCCACAAAAAGAATCATTTTCGTAGATTCTTTATTGATAATCTGAAGTCCTATCAAACTCAGAAACCTTGCAATTATTTAACCTTATTTCTAGGTTAACTATTATAGATTAAACTACTGTGGCTACTCAAAAATTTTCAACTAGTGACGAGCTCTGAAGTGATGTCTTCCAGCTAAGGCTCTCTCTTATTGACAGGACTTTGCTGTTTTGCTCTAAAACTGCAGAATAGCATTTCAATAAAATCTCACTTTCTAACATTGATCTTGTTCTTAATGCTTAAGTGTTCTTACTGCTTCTTTTGAAAATCACTTATNTAAGCATTCATTTCCCTGACCACAATCTTTCCTTCCNCATTTCAACTATCCGGTTCTGATGGTTTCAGCTCCCCAGGCTCTTCAGTCCAAAGACCACTCTAGTCTTGCTTCTGATGGTCAGCCCCCTTCTTTGNTTCACTTCTTCTCCATGTGGTAGAGTCACTCTTCCCACAGCCTACATCTATTTTGTTCTTTTCTGTTTCCATCATACTCACTCAACAAAACCACAAACCTCAACGAACNCAATGTTTCTTTTTGTCCTGTGCTTACCACTAAGTCTTCCTGGACAGAGTCACATGACATGGAAGATTGGTATCTTGCAAGTACCTATTCCTCAAAGTCAAATGGGTCTCCATTTAATGCTCAGCAATCNTATTGCAATTCTTTGACTCTCCCCTAACTCTCCATGACTACTTCATAAACNTTCTATCTTCCCCCAAACTCTTATCTGTGGGAGCCAGCCTCCAAGATGTTACATAGTGTGACCCCAACTCACACTGTACCACAGTTGGTCTGTATGACCAGCAGAATATTGCAGAAGTGATGATGAGATTTCCCTTCCAACACTGGTCTATAAAGGGCACCTTGGCTTCCATCTTTGTACTCTTTCAGCTCACTCACTCTGGGAAATGCTGAAACTTCCCCTATGGATAGGTCCTACAGAAAGATGGTCCTTTCTGTTGACAGCCATATAAGTGAGGTTGCCATGGCTCCTCCAGCTCTAGATAAGTCCTCAGCANCATACCAGCAAACCATGTCACTGTAACTTCCTGAAAGGCTATGGAGCCAGAATCACTCAGCCAAGATATTCCAGGATTCCTAACCCTCAGATACCATGTGAGGTAAAGAATGGNAAGTTTCCAGATTATTTCTTACACAACAAATAACTTGTACAGCTGGCTAGTCTACTCTCAGCAGGCAATATCACTTCCTACTTCACAATATAGAAGCCATCAGCTAGGAGCTCCACTTTCTCACCGTATCTCCTTTACCAATTGTGGAAGCTGCCCCAAGCAGAGGCCAATTCCTCTCTATATACTTCAGAGTCCACCTGTTACCATCTTGTCATGAGGATGTCTTTCATGCTCTCAGATTCTTTCTTTCAAGTTGCTTTTACTTTTTATTTATTTTATTACATTTATTATTCATGCCACAAGTGTGGAGTTCAGAAGCCAACCTGCAGGCATCTGTTTTCAACTTCCATCCCAAGAGTCCCAAGGAATGAACTAAGATTGTCAGTCATGGCGACAAGCATCTTTACCTTCAGAGCCACTTTGCCGGCCCCTCAAGTTGGCTTTAAAGGTAAAAGTGCTCATTTATACGACAGCGAAAAAGAAGGGAAAGAATGTGGCCTTATTCAAGCTTCCTCATCTTTGCCACATTGCCCTGTGCCGTAGATGTTAACACTTCCCCATATTCAAGCTTTCTCTCTCTCCTTCAGTAACCAAGGACAGTTTTTGTTCCTTCTGTTGTGCTGTGCTGGAGATGGAAGTCAGAGGTTTCCTAGGGAAGCAGCTCGCCCCCAAGCTACTCTACTACTCCATTTTCAAATTTGATTTTGAGACAGGAGAGTGTTAAGATGGCCTGACACTTCACATCTTCCCACCTTCACAGGGATTATAGTTAGGTGTCACCAGGCCTATGGAGGGACAAATACTTTTACGTTTGAGGTTGGCACAGAAATAAGAGACTTCTGTCATTCCAATCTGTCAATATTTTTGTGTAATAAATTCAAATAGAAATAGAACAGGAAAAAATGATTAGAATGGAATTCAGAAAAACAGTTGATATCCTTACTTGTTTTCTCAGAGAAAACAAAATCACACATTTAAATATTTTATCAACCACATGCCTGAAACCACATGAAGATCTCAAAACTGTTTTCAAAATAGACACATGATAAAGGATACAAATGCTCCTACAACAAATGTTGGGTTGAAGACATGGTTCTGGAAGGTGAACAGCGTCAGCCCCATGTAGGAAAAGATGAAATTCTCCGCTAAGAAATTGAGAAGCTCAAACAACTGAAATGAAATTTAGAAGGTTCCAGTAAGTGGCACACCGAAAACATGAGTAACAGACATTTTAAATATGTAAAGCTCATATATACACCTGAAAACATGTGAGTCAGAGGGGAGCACATGTAGAGATGGTGTTTCTAAACCCACAGAAAGAGCCAGAAATGGTGTGCCCTCCTGTTCCCCCATCAGCTCCCTTCTCACAGTCCTCATCATTGTTATTCTTCTCCTCTAAATCCAATGTTTCTTTTAGAATGCCCTAGTCTAGTTTTCATCACTTTCTGTACATAATTCTGAATCCTAAGTGGCAAGCCCTTCATGCCCATTTCTCATCCCAACACAGTGAATCTCACTTAAAATGAGTTTCAAGATACTTTCCTCTACAAGCTACAAAACACAGTTCAACTACTTTTGCCTTGGCAGAGGATCTTGCATGACCACTGTTATATCACTGGGTGCTGTCACCTTTACTTTTTTGCTAGGTCTTAGCTTCTCATTTTATGGAAACAGGGCTTCTCTATGATAGTCTGAACCCAGCACCCTCTCCTGATGCCTGTCCAGGTCCACCCATTTACATCCCTTTTCTACTGCAGGTGAATAAGAATTTTCCAATAAAGTGAAGGCCCTCCATAAACTCTACTTTTCCTTGACCTTTCCCAGGAGCCATCTGCCCCACAACAATAGGAAAGATAAAGAATCTGAGCTCAGGAGTCTAAATTCCTAGGCTTAAACCACACTTTTCCTACTTGCTAGCTCAATGCCTTTGGGCAAATTTGTTGGTGTTTTTTTGTTGTTGTTGGTGGTGGTTTTTTGTTGTTGTTGTTGTTGTTTGGAGGGGATTCTTGGAACAGAGTTTTACTATGTAGCTTAAGGAGGACCTTGAATTCCAGATTATCCTCTTCCATCTCCTAAGTACGTGTTTGTGTGTGTGTGTGTGTGTGTGCTCTGTTGTGTATATGCATGCAGGCACACATGTCAGAGAATTCATGTGAAGGTCAGGTGTCAATCTCAGGTGTTAGTTCTTGCCTTTCACCTTCTCTGATACAGGTCTCTTTTTTTTTTTTTTTTTTTTTTTTTTTTTGCTGTGGATAGCAGGCTAGCTGACTGTCAGGCTTCTGGAGATTTTCTTGTCGATACTTCCCATCTTCTTTTAGGAACACTAGGATTACAGACACTCACATTATGCATCCAACTTTTATATACATTCTGGAGATTTGAAAGTCCCCACACTTGCACAGCAAGCACTTTTACCTATTGAGCCAGCTCCCTAGTTCCCAAGTGTTCTTATTATTGGTACACACCACACCTGGCTTACTTACTCTTTTATTTATTTATTTATTTATTTTGGTTTTTCGAGACAGGGTTTCTCTGTGTAGCTTTGGCGGCGCCTTTCCTGGAACTCACTTGGTAGCCCAGGCTGGCCTCGAACTCACAGAGATCCGCCTGCCTCTGCCTCCCAAGTGCTGGGATTAAAGGCATGCGCCACCACCGCCCGGCTACTTACTCTTTTAAAAAGCAGAGTTAGAAATGTTTTTTAAAGCAGAGTTGGAAGGTCTGGGGATATAGCTCAGTAGTACAACACTTGCCCACCAAATAAGAGGCCCTGGGTTCAATCCCCAAAACTGCACAAAAAAATCAGAGTTGGTTTTTTACCCCAAATAAGAGCAAACATTAAAATAGGTATATATTTTTCAATGAATGACTTAATATATTCTTATTCCTATTTGCTTGCTTAATGGCTGTAAGTACAGTTTCTTTCGTTATTACTATGGGCCTGATTACTATACTAAGCAAATATTCCATGAACACTATCACATTTTAATCTCATGACTCAGGACGAAAGTACTATTATATCTCCATTTTAAGAGGACAAAACTGAAACACAGAGGAATTCTCTAACTTCTTCCTGATCACATAGCCAGAAAACAGTAGAATTAGTGTTGAGAGCCACAGCGGATCCAGAGTCTCAGCTCTAATTCTGAACGCAGGAGCTGGCGAACCCAGTGAGGTGCCAGAGAGTAAATATTTCAGGCTTTGCAGGCACAAAGTCTGTGTCACAACTCATCTTGGCCAGTTTAGCACAAAAGCTGTATAGGCTATATATACATTAAAAGATGAGTGTGGCTCTGGCTTGAGAAAACTTTAGTAATGGACACTAAAATTGGCTTCCATATAGCTTTTATGATTTAAAAAATATTTTCCTGAGCTTTTCTGAACCATTTCAAATTATAAGAACATTCTAGTTCACAAACTAGCCAAGAGCAAATTTAACCTAAGGGCTATGTCTGTTTCCACTAGGCCATTCCAAATACTTCCCTTCCTTTAGATGCACCATTTCTACTATGATAACATCCAGCTCCTCAAGCTTCACACTATTTACTCTCTTCCCAGATGTTTTGTACAATACAGACTCCCAAGTCCACACACTATGATTCCTTCTGGTTGTATGTATTTTATGTATACAAGTTTCATGTCACCAACAAGGCTAGAAGCTCTTAGCTGGGCTGTTTTTATGCCCTCCCTTGCCACCTAAAAAAAGACCACCCCCCTGGCTATTTTACTTCTGTACATTCAGTGTAGTAAATTATTTGGCAAAAGGGATTTGTAATCCCCATATAAATGCTCTGGAGGGGGAGTCTAATTTCTTTTGCAGTGTTGAGGAAAGCATGGGATGTACACTAACTTTGTAGCTTGAGGAGGGGGAGGTTTACCATTTCACTTTAGCATTGGTCCTTTCTAGACTCAACTCACCTTTTCTAGCCTTCTACAAAATTGCAAGTTCTTAGTTGTCACTACAGTCATCAAATATGCCCACATTCCTATTGTAGACATTACATTTTGTTTATTAATTGCTCTTCTATATCTCCTAAGACCGGAAAACAATATGCCTAATTCCTTTAGGATTCTTTTCAGGTAGCCTGTTCATGCAGTGCCCAGTCAATGACAGTCCCCTGAGGCTCTTGGAAGCAGCAGTAATGCAGGGCCTGAATGAAGAGTGCAGGAAGCTTAGTCTCTGTGTAGCTCAGCAGATCTACATAAGAGGTCAACCTTTTCTACACTGCACAGCAGAAACTCTGATCAACTCAGAGTGGACCTTCAATCATTCCTCTTAGCAGCCACTGGATTAGGAAGATAGTAAGAGAAGGGGAAGCCACTTGACTCGTTTTTGGAAGTTCAATCCTAACAGCCTCTGGTTACTCTGCTGACCGACTGCTGCCCCAGAAGCTGCTATCCTGTAACCTGCCAGTCATATCCATTTCTAGAGTCAGGGGAAAAGAAGACATCAGCTTGAAATGATCACAGATATTTAAGTTGAAAAATAAAACCTTTTGTTTTGCCAAGAGGAGGAAAATGTTATAAAGTGATTATAAAGTTTCTCTTACCTGCTTCGTTCTATGCTGAGACTCTGTGGACAAATTATTGTATGTATAATGTGCCTGTGTGATGCCACAAAACAATACTGCAACCACACCTGCAAAGACAGAAAAGTCCAATTCACAAAAAATGAGGACTCCTAAATTTTATACGAAGTCTCTTATTTCACAGAAATCGATTCCATACATAATGTTGACCTTTTCATTTACTTTGACTTAGTTTGTTGGGAGGAACCAATTCCTTGCATTGAACCTCCATCTTGATTCCCAACCATAATGAGTATTTTCAAACACTAAAGGAGTTGGTTCAATTGGAAAGGAGCTCTCTAAGTCACTCCTCATAGGGGCTTACAATGCAAATAAAGTTACCTACCTGTGAAACCCCAGGCTTCGGCCAAAAGGAAGGTGCTCCAGGACATCAAGAAGAACAAACCTGTCTCCAGCAACTGGAACTCCCGCAACTTGGTGAACTTTGTCACGTAAGACTGTTAAGCTTGGTAACAAGATCTCATAGTAACACACAAATATGACTAGAAAAATAATAGTGAATTCAAGGTAGTTGTGAAAGTTTGGGAAGTGCTCTTGAGCCTCTCTAACACAAAAGGCACAAAGCAAAATGGTAAGAAATTCTTAGAATGAGATCTTATGGAGCTGCCCTCCTATCAGTGAGAAAATCTCACAAATTAGATGTTCCTACTGATTTATGAGTATGACATACTATGCCAGAAAACACATACTAAAAGACAGAGACAAGAGCAGCACACTGAAACACAACCATGTCAAAACTCTATTAACCCATGACCCCAAAGCAAGACAGTTTCCATAATCACAAGAATTTGCATTTATAAAAACATGTAACTTCCATGGAGTTTCACATTTATTTGATCTTCTAACTCATCTGCAATATAAAGCATTCATCCCATGATGAAGAAACTGAAGCACTTCATTCCTTTATACTAATCTAAAAAAGTATATGTTGGATGAAAGTGGAAGAGTCTGTAACAAGTTATGATAAATCTAGGGCCAGAAGCTAAAGTCAATTCATGAACTAGCACCACAACAAATAATAACAAGATACACTTCCTAGCCCTGAAGACCTCGCACCAAAGAAGACATACAGCCTGTACTGGCTCCCTTCAAATCAGTCTTTCTGCCCTTTATGCCTCAGTTCATCAATTAAAAAGCCATGAATGATAGCTGGGCATGGAGGCTCACGCCTTTAATCGCAGCACTTGGGAGGCAGAGGCAGGAGGATCTCTATGAATTCATAGCCAGCCTAGTCCACAAAGCGAGTTCTAGGACACTCAGAGCTGTTAACACAGAAATCCTGTCTCAAAAAAAACAAAACAAAACAAAAAAGTCATGAATGTATTCTCTTCCAGCATAAAGTCAAAAGTATTCAAAAAGAATCACACACATGTTTTACATGAAAGTGTCTTAAAAGATTTATAGCTTGTTGAAACTGGAGAGATGGCTCAATGGTTAAGGGCACTTGATGTTCTTCCAAAGGACCTCAGTTGGGTTGTGAGGGTGGCTTACAACCACCTGTAACTCAGCTTTAGGGGATTCAACGTCCTCTGCTGGCTTCAGTGGACACCTGCACACATGTGCCATACACCCACACATACACATAAATAAAATAAAACTTAAAAAAGATTTATAGCTAGAAACTTTGGGGCTCATCCAGTCGTACTCAATTTTCCCAATTTTCTACTCTTACACTGAGATCCAGGGTTCAAATGTCAAAATCTCTATCATATTTGTGTCTGCAAGGCAGGAGGCAAGTTTGTCTTATCTTTGATTCCCAGAGTACAGCATCTGAAATGTAGCCAGCAATCAGCAATGTCTCCTGAATGAATATAAGAATTATTTGCCCTGTATTTCTCATGGCTAGCTATGACAGTATCAGGACTACAACTCAGGTTCTTTGGGCTCCTAGGTCAGGGCTCTGGTGAACAAAAGATATAATCGAGAAAGACAGGATGAACGAGTATATGTGCTCACCCAGGAATCACACATCTTCTGTTTGTTCTACTGAGCAAGGAGAGAAGAGTGACAAAGATGACCAGCAGCACAGAATACCCGAAGACTTTGGGGGGGTCTATTTACTTCACACCAATTTAATCTATAACTTTAAAGTTTGTCCTCAAAGGAATAGTTGTATCTAGTCAAAGACTCTTACAGTGACAATTTAGGGGCAGTTTAGCATTGTGGTACATGACAGCAATTCTAGCACTAAGTAGGCTAAGGCAGGAAGATTATAAATTTGAGGGCAGCCTGGGCTGCCATAATAAAATCCAGTCTCAAAAAAGGGAGTAGGGACTAGTGAGATGGCTAAGTGGTTAATAATACTGGCTGCCCTTGCAGAGGATCTGGATTCAGCTCTAAGCACCCACACCCTCAGTGGCTCCAGTTCCAAGGGATCCAACATCCTCTTTTGGCCTCTGTAGGCATCATGTATGCACACAGTGCACAGACATACATACAAGCAAAACAGGCATATACATAAAATCAAATTAAAAACAAAAAGAGGGGGTGAGGGATGGGGATACAGTTCAGTTGGTAGATGGCTTGCCTGGCATGCACAAAGCCCTGGGTCCTTAACACTGCACAAACTGGGTGTGGTGGTGTATGCCTATATTCCTACCACTTGGGAGGAAGAGACAGGAGGAAGAACTTCCAGGCATCCTCAGCTCCATAGGAAATTCAAGGCCAGCCTGAAATACATCAGACTCTGCTCCCCACACACGTTTTAAGGCACTGAGCCTATGCAAAACAATGGAATTCATTAAGTGACATATTAACAAAGACTTTTGCTTCATGTTTTCAGAACAACTTCTTGGTTAAAAGATTAGTAACTACAAAAGCAATTCCAGCCACGGAACTAGGAAAAACCATGCCTCATTAAACTACCTCAGTAGGTTAAGAGGAAAAAATAAATAGAATAAAAGGATATTAAAGCTGTCACCACTCCTGTAGCAGCACCCATTGCAAAAGATCCACTGAAGATCCCAAGGAAGATTCCAATAGACTTGAACATGGCTGTGACATCAAAGGTGTGGCTGTTGTCTCCAGCTGGTTGGTATGCCACTATTGAGCTACAAAAAGAAAAGATTGCTCTCAATTCTAGTAGCAAATTTTACTTTTAAAATATTATCCAAATCTGGATATAATAGCATACATCTGCAACCTCAGCATTTGAGAGGCTAAGGCAGGAGAAATTCTGGTTCTAGGATAGCCTTGGCTATACAGAGACAAACTGCAACAACAAAAAAACAAAAATAAAAAAAATGGAAGCATCTTCTAGTATAAAACTTCAATGACAAAATGAGAAGATAAAGAGACCCCCCCAACTCTTTGTATGTGAATTATAAAAGGCTACAAAAAAGAACCCTGCAGTATATATAGCTAGCAAGAAAACATAGCTTTCGGGAGCAGACCACTGTAAAGACTTCTATTTAAAAGCTGTACGAAGCCTCTTCCTCTTCATCCTCAATACTGAGATATCATACCTCTCTCTCTCTCTTTCTCTTTCTCTCTCTCTCTCTCTTTCTCTCTCTCTCCAGCCCCCCTCTGTATATATATATGGGTGTGTGCATGTGTGTGTGTGAGGTTATGTTTAAGAATTATTTGTTCTGAGTGCTCCAAAGCCCTAATATACTAATGAAAACACACAAACCCTACTTGTTTCCTGCAGACACATAAGAATATAAAGAACATTGCTCAATATTCAACCCCATTGCATATGGTTCCTCTTACAGGAAAATGAAGGTAAAATGAAGGATTTTTTAAATCCAACTTTTTAAAATGCCAGAATGGGCCAAATGCCTAATATGTATTTACTCACTAAAACAGACTTCTTTAGGCAAATGGGCTCAAAAGGCCTTCCAAGGAATTAGGAGCCACTCTGAAGTATTTTGGGCATACCTAGTTGGATCCTCCACCCTCAACTTAAGAAAGAATCACTCTGAACCAAGTCAAACCAGGCAATTCAAATGGACACTCTCTGTTTTGAACTCAAATTGCAAACCTGGTCTGAAAAGAGCTTCTTTTGTAACAGTCACCCCAGGAAATAGAAATGACCAAGCAAACCACTTTTAGCAGAAGGTCTCTGCTAACAGTGTTTACTGTTACTGAATCACTTCTCATCTCAGTTAATCAAGGTACCAGCTTCATGAAAAGTACAGACTCAAAGATGCTCTACAAGTCATGTCAAAGAAGAGGAAGAAAAACACATTCCTAAGAAAATAATGAATTCACCCTGAGCTTACTACAGTTGTTTTCTGGTCCAAGGCTAAAAAGTGTATTACCTATACCATGTATAATAAGCTCTTTTTATATATCCCAGGTTAAACTGTTAATACAAGACCAAAGTATGATTTCCTAATTAGTATCTATTTTGTTAAAGCACAACATCAATTTCCAGTAACAACATTAAGAAATTTCTAACACTCAATCTGAGTTGAAATTTTTACATACTTGTGTTTAAATGCTCAAAGTAACTAGATTACTTTGGAACTAAAAGAGAATATATTGTTTTGATAAATGTAAAATGGCCTTTAATAGCATGGTAAGTTTACATATACACAAAAGGTCACACCATTTTAAGTGTGTGCTGTGGAACAATCTTTGTACACTGTAAATATGATTTACTCTCACTGGTTAAGAAAGAGCTGACTGGCTATAGAGCTGGGCAGGAAGAGATTGGGTGATAGAGCCAGACTAGGAGGATGCTGGGAAAAAGAGCAGAGTCTTGGGAGTTGCCAGCCAGAGGCAGAGGAAGCAGGACATGTACAAAATGAGGTAACAAGCCATGAGCCACGTGGCAGCAAGTAAAGGAATAGAAATGGGTTAATTTAAAATGTGAGAGCTAGTTAGTAACAAGCCTAAGCCATTGGCCAAGCATTTATAATTAATAATAAGTCTCTGTATGGTTATATGGAGACTGGCTGGCAGGACAGAACTGACTGGCGGGACAGAAAAACTCCACCTACAAGTGTGATATGACTATGCTATGTATCATTAAAATACATTCTACAGGAAGAAAAATATAACTTCTCTACTGCAACCTTCATCTTCTTTGATAATATTTTTTTTGCAAAATATTGAATGAAACATAATATGTATGTTCTGCCTCCTGAGGTTGTTCTCTTTGGATTAGTCTAAATTCCAGTTTCACACTAATCATTATTTTATTATTTAATCACTAAAATGAAGAACACATGATGGGCTTGTGTCTTCTGTTTTAGGCAAATGCTGGCCTCTGGGTTGAAATCTTGAATCATTTTTTTCCATATCAGGACACATTCCATCTTGTGGCATAAATATTTACATGAATACTTTTCAAAAATCCTAATATTAATCAACATATGGCTCAAGGGAAAATCACCCAATCATCTACTGCCTTAACAGATGTGTCTTATTATCGTTCTGTATTTATTTTCTCTTTTTGTCACATGCATAATGTTTTTAATTCTTTATGAGTCATGGTTCCATAAGTACTTTAGTCTGGTTTGAATTCACTGTGTAGCTGAGGATGACCTTGAATTACTGATCTTTCTGCCTTCACAAGACAAGTACTGGGAATACAAGTGTGTACCACCATGCCTAGTTTTAATGCAGTACTAGGGACTGAACCCAGTGCTTCATGTATGCTAAGCAAGCAGTCTATCAACTGTGCTATATACCAGCCCATGGTTTTGAAATCTACTTCTTCAATGAGCAATGAAACAAGAATTACAAAACCAAGATATTTAAGAATTTAAAATGGTATTAGCAGCATAATTTATTTAACCATTTGCCCATTGCTAGACTTTAAAAGTTGCTTCCAGGGTCTGGGGATAAAGTTCAGTAACAGAGCACTTGCCTAGCATACAAAAGGCATGCAAAAGGCCCTGTTTTTTCATTCCTGTACAACAAAAATAAAAATAAAAACATAAACTAGACTTTCAAAAACTGTTCCTAATATTTGTTTCTACAGCAGCATGGAAGAATATCTTTGTGATTTTTATATATTTTGGTCTACACCTTTGAGCTATTTTCTTGAAAACAGAGCACCATTGTAGCTACAACTCTTTTTATGTGCTGTTCAAGTGCTTCCAAAAAAGCTCCCATTTCTGGAGAGAAATATGGCAATTTCACTTACTTTTTAAAAGGTTATAGTCATTGGTGCTGTGGGATGGTCTTTCTGTACACTGTGAATATGTGTTACTACTATTGGTTAATAAAGAAGCTATTTTGGCCTATAGTAAGGCAGCGATAAGAATCAGGTGGGAAATCCAAGAGAGATATAGGAAGAAGAGGGCGGAGTCAGGGCAGACACCATCCAGCCACCCAAGGAGCAAAATGCCAGCAGACCTGTAACACCACAGCCACATGGCAAAATATAGATTAATAGAAATGAGTTAATTTAAGATGTTAGAGCTAGCTAGCAAGAAGCCTGAACCATACACCAAACAGTCTGCAATTAATATTAAGCTTCTGATTGGTTATCTGGGTGCCAGCGGGCAGGGAGAAAAGCTTCTGGCTACATATCATGGCCTACAAATTTTACTTTAAAACATATCTTTGAGATCAACAAGATAGCTCAGTGGATAAAGGCACTTGCTGCCAAGACTGATGACCTGAGTTCAATTCCTGGAACCTACATGGTGGAAGGAGAGAATTGGCTCCCACTGAACAAAAACATAAACAAGTTCCAAAATAAATTTTATAAATTTAAAAGGGTTGCCTTAATCTGTTAATTGCCAAACAATTCTCTCAGAAAGGCATTCCCTCCACACAAAATTGCCTTATAAAAATATACAGCAATTATGAAACTAGGGAATGAATCATAGGGAATGAATGTAATACAAGTAGAGTATACTTAACACCCTTTGAAGGCATCAAAGGTGAATGCAAAATGAGTGTCAATGTACCATTGAATACCTCCATCTAGTAACTTCCCATGGCTGAGCAACACAACTGCTTTCCCTCTCATTTAGGGGCAGGAACTCACTTGCTCAGCTCCATCAAGACACATCTATAGCTAACGGCTCCCTTGTTATAATGACACCTCCTGTGAAGGCTGCAGCAGAGATGGCATGAGTTAACTTAACAATCCAAAAAGGTACTAGCTATGTATTATCCTTAAGAGAAAGAAATCGTTCAAATTGTTTTCTAGAAGGCTTCATTCACTCACAGAACCCAGTTTGAGAAAGGCTGCAAGAGGAGAAGTGTGGCCCTTTATGAGAACATCCATGGAAAAGCTTTTGCTTTTGAACATATTTCTTCATCATCTAAGCACAAATGTTTTCGATGTATGCATTTTTAACACTGGTCATATGCTAAAGTTACAGGAAATGGGTTACTTTATTGATTTATACAAATCACATTTATACAAAATGTGAAGGGCTTTTTCTTCTTGCTCATGGCAAGTTTTAGTATAAGGTGAAGGTGGCTGCCCATATAACTGCATATGTCCTTAGTTAAGAATGAGTTCCTGAGGGGTGCAGAACATCTTCCACCTGCAAACACCTTGTAACAACACATACAGCAATTTCTATAATTATATAAAAGGCATTACTCATTCAACAATTATCACCAAGAAAAGTATATTTAACACATCTAAGATAGAAATATTTCTCAGATGATTATGGCAAATAAGAAAAACATTAATTAAACTACAATATAGTTTTTCAATTATCAAGCTGGCAAAAATATAAAATCTGGAATAGTTTACTGGGGAAGCTCTGAGGAAAGTTAGTCCCATATCATGGTTCAAGTATAAAATGATACAATCCTTTGACTGGCAACTTGCCAATATTAAATAAAACTAAAATTGCATTTGTCCTTTAAAGCAACCACAAATCTCAGTCACTTCTGAGAATTTATTCTACCATATACCTATGCGTGTGCAAAATGAAAAAAACTCGAGGTTAAATACTGCAACTTCCTTAGGGAAAGCAAAGGACTGAAAGTTCTTCAAAAATCCAGAAACTGGGAGAGAAAAAAGAATTATAATACAGTTCACAGAGAATACCACAAAGCTGCAAAGAATAAAAAATTCTTTTGATGTGAAAATATAGCTAGAATACACCTATGTATAAGCTACTTTCAAAATAAAAATTGAGTGGCGGGGATGTAGTTCAGTGCTAGAGCACTTGCCTAGCACATACAAGGCTATAGGTTCAATCCCCCAAACTGCCAAAAATTAAAAATAAAATCAGAAATGAAAGGCAAATAAAAATATATTCCTATCTGTGATTGAATTTGAAGAAACAGTGAGACATAAAAGAAACTTTTTTATTAAGCAGGTCTAAGGAGCTAGGAAAACAAGGATTAGACAGTAAGAACAGATTTTCTCTTTTCTATTTTTCCTTTTTTGGTTTTTCAAGACAGTTTTTTTGTGCAGCCTTCGCTGTTCTAGAACTAGCTCTGTAGACCAGGCTGGCCTCAAATTCAGAGATCCACTTGCTCCTGCCTCCTGAGTGCTGGGATTAAAGGTGTTTGCCACCACTGCCTGGCAAAGAACAGAATTTATATATAAATCTTTTCATGTAGTTTTGAATTCAAAACTTAAGCCTAAGTAAAAATGTATTTGTGTTATAATGTTAAAACAGATAATAAAATTACAGACATTAAAATGACTATTATATAAATGCACTGCAAACAGAAAAACAGTAGAAGGAACAGTCCTGGAATTTTTATAGGAATTATTTTGATATGATGGGAACATATATCAATTTTTCTTTCATTTTTTCCATGCATTTTTTTCGAAGTTATCTGTAAAATGTATGTTCCTCCCAGAGCAAGGAAAAAAGATTCATTGTTCCAAATATTTCTAGTCATAACCTACTTTACTCAACAATTGACTTTCAGCAGCTAGTACCCTTGCATGTATCATTCCGAGTATAAAAAGAAAATCGACACTCACGAGGACAGCACTATGGCAACGGCATCATTGAGGACACTTTCACCAAAGAGAAGAGCATAGAGTTCAACATCAACTTGAAGTTCATGGAAGATGGCAAGAACAGTCACTAGTAGATAAAAAGAATCAGAAGAATACTTAGACATCACAGCATATGTCCATCAACAGCTATTAGGCAGTATTTGGAAATTCATATTTTCCTTTCTAACATTCTCTTACTGAATTAAAGATTTAGTAATTTTCTGATAATATTTGTTCTTAATTGGCTACATGCAACATCACCTTTCTCAAAAACAGCTCAAAATAATCTTGAAGGCCTGAGTTGGCTTCCAGTCTTCATGCAAATCTGAAGAGTCTGGTTTTGTACATTTATTTTCTATAAAGAGTATATTCAGAATTTTTATAGACTAAGTAGCAGTTAATCTTTAATAAAGAAGAAAATATGAAAAGCATCACTTTCTGTAAACACCCCTTCTCCCTTGGAGCTTTACAACTCACTTCCATTTAACTTGCAAATTGAAACCATATGAAGTTTAGTAAAGACCTCAGGAAATGAAAACGCAGCTTTAGCTTTTGGTTGGCATAAGACTTATGACCAGAATAACAGCTGCCATATTTAACTGATGAAGAAGCCAACTATCAGATATTACAGGGTTAAGAAGGATAGAAAACACAACACTTCCTTCTTTGGGGGAAGCGATTATATTAGAATTTTTAGAAAATCAGATAAGACTGGTAAGTTACACTGTAACTTTCATTGCTGGGTCACATATTGCTTATCCATTAAATAAATCCAAGTAGATATGAAAAATTAATATAGCCAGAAATAAGAGAGCATTTTCAAATAGGAAACATAAAAACAGAAAGTTTGTGTTTTAAAAGATATAATTTCTACTGCAAAACACAGGAGCAGACATATCAACGTACAGATATGTCATATGTCTACATATACATGCATGAAATTTTGAAAAGCCAAGAAAAACTGGAGGCCAGAGAAGTGACTCAGTGGTTAAGAGCACGGGCTCTTCTTTCAGAGAACCAGAGATCAGTTCCCAGCACCCACGTAGAGGTTCAAAACAGTCTCTAAGTCTAGTTCCAGGGGACCTGGCAACCTCTTTTGGCTTCCTGGAACCCCAGGTATGCACATGGTACACAGATATTCATGCATCTAAAACACCCATACATGTAAATAAATAAAAAATTTTAAATCTTTTAAAGAACAAATTATTTGGGGGAGATTTTATTTTATTGTTTTATGTGTGTAGGTGTCTTGTTTGCATGTATGTCTGTGTACCATGTGAGTTCCTGGTACAGATGGAGGCCAGAAGAGGGCATTGGATCCTCTGGAACTGTATAGTTGTGAGCCACCATGTTGGTGCTGGGAATTGAGCCTGGGTCCTCTAGAAGAGTAGCTAATGCTCTTAACTGCTGAGCCATCTCTCCATCCCCAGGAATAGGATGTTGTAAAGCTTAACAAAAGAAAAAAAAGGAGAGTGGAAAAATACTGTCCAATTTTGAATAGAGAATCTATGGCTCAAACTTCTAGAAAGATAATTCAAGAGAAAGTGCCTACATAATCTAGAAAAGAAATCTGTCAAACTTTATATAAACAAAAGATTATTGCTTGAGATAGTCAGGCAATACTCCAACTACAACAAAACCAGAAGGTTGAAGTAATGTTGCCAGTTCGATCGTTAGAAAGGTCAAGGTGCCTGCCTCTGTAGAAAGACAAGGGCACCTGAGACCACTGGCTTCTTGAAAAACATAAGGGACAGGCTCAGTGCAATCTATAAAGAAGCAATATGATATCAGTTTTTTAAAATGTTAAGCTACAACTAGGTGTGGTGGCTCACCCTTATAATTTCAGTACTTGGAAGACTGGGGCAGAAGGATTACCATTAGTTGGAAGCCAACTTGGGCTATGAGTATCAGCCCACCTTGAACTACATACAAAAGAAATCAAAACCAAATGTTAAACTAAGGCAAACCTGGGTGGCACAAACTTGTAGTGCCAAATATTCCAGAGGCTGAGGCAGGAAGATACCAAGTTCAAGGAATGCCTAGGCTCTAGAGTAAGTTAAAGGCCAACAAGGCCCTGTATCAAAACTCAAAAATACAGTGGCTAGGACGATGGCTTGCACAGACATGGAAAGGCACATAACAGGCATTCCTGTTATCCCAGTGCTGGGGAGGGAGAGACAGGCAGACCCTGGAGCTCACTGTCCACCCAGTCTAAACATTGATGACTTCCAGGCTCAGAGAGAGATCCTGTCTCAAAAAACTAAGGTGGAAAGGGATAGAGGAAAACACCCACACACATGCACACATGTATGCATATACATATACTGACAGGAACACATGTACCACACATATATCCAATACAAAATTAATTAATTAATTAGCACCAAAAGGACTGGGGATATAGCTCAGCCATGGAGTTCTTGCCTAGTGTACATCAGTCCCTACATTCTTCTATCTATCCTCAGCAGTACAAAGAATAAAAAATAAAAACATTAAGCTATACAAATATCTGTCTGAAATGGCCTTCTGGGAACTCGTTTTGTTTGTTCATTTGGTTTTTTAATTATTCATTTTGAAACAGTCTCACTAGATAGCCCAGGCTGGCCACAAGTTCTCTAAATTCCTGCCTCCACTTTCAAGTGTTGAGATTACAAGCATGAACCATTGTGCCAAGCGAGCTCTGAGTAATCTTTTAGAATTATCTCTCATAGCACACAGAACACATTTTCTTCCTTTCTGTCATTCCCTGTGTTATCAGAGTTAAGGAAGGAATTCAAAGATAACCTTAGGATACTTGCTTCAATTGTGCTCTGCAACAATCAAAGAAGATGATTAACTCACAAGGGCAAAAGTTGAAACAGAACAAACCTCTACCAAATTCCAACCAATAGTAAAAGAAAACTTTGAACCCGGGTTCTAAATCTTCAGTCTAGGAGACAGAGACACAGGTCAGTAACAAAGCACTTGCCTACCATGAGCAAGGTTCCCAACAGCAAACAAGGAAGAGCAAAAACCTTTACTCTGTGCCTGTCCCTATGCTGGCATTTCTTCCCATTTACTTTTATTATTGTATGCTAACCGTACAAACTAACGGGTTTCACTATGATGTTTTCATACATATATATAATGTACATTGATCATATTCATCCCACTACCATTACTTGTTCCACTAATAAGCTAGTTCCCTCTCTCTTTCCAAGTAGTTCTCCTTCTACTTACATGGTTTTTCTTTTTCCTTCTTTTTTTAAAATTATTTTCTTATTTTTACATCCTAACCAAAGCTTCCCCTCCCTCCCCTCTTCCTAACCCGCACATCTCTCCTCCTCATAGTTTTTCTACTTATTAAATCTTGTTTTACATGTGAAAGAAAATATGTGAAATTTATCTTTTTTAGTCAGTCTTATTTCACTTGATTTCCAGTTCCACCCATTCTTCTGGAAATGACATAACTGTGTTCTTTATGAAAAATAAAACTCCATGGTGTATATGTATGCACCTATGTGTATATATCACACTTTCTTTATCATTTATTTGTAGATGGGTACCCAGGCTGATTCTACAGCATACTACTATGAATAGTAGTATTATACTAAACATGGATGTGCAAGTATCACTGCAGTATGCTGATTTACATTCCTTATACTGAAAGAGTGATATATCTAGATCTCTAGATCATATAGTAGTTCTATTTTTAAGTTGTTTATTTTTTAGGAACCCCCATACTGATTTCCATAGTGGTTAAACTAATTTACATTCCTACCAACAGTGTATAAGGTTTCCTTTTCTTGAGGCTCTTACTCTGTAGCCCAAACTATCCTCACACTCATAGCAATCCACCTGTTTCACCTTCTCAAGTGCTAGAATTACAGGCATAAGCCACCACGTTCAGCAAGAGTTCTTCCACCCCATCCCACAGCTTCACCAACATGTTTTTGTTTCCTTGATGATAGACATCTTGGCCAAGGTGAGATGGAATCTCTGTAGTTTTGATTTTCATTTTTCGAATGACTAAAAGTGTTGAACATTTTAAAAACCTATTTATTGGCCATTTGTACATTTTTTGAAGAGTATCTTATCAGTTCATCAAACAACATAATGATTAGATTACTTATTCCTTTAGTGTTGAGCTTACTGAACTCTTTATGTATTCTGGATGTTTACCCCGACCATTTCACTCTAAATTTTCTACAAATTCTTCATTTGAATATAGCTGTTAGTTTACCAATATACATTTAAAAAATTTAACTTCATTATTAATTAAATTCATTGACTAACACAAATTCTTAGAGATTTCACACTGAAATCACAAACAAGCTTTGTCAATAATAGAATAATTTCACAGCCATAAGGCCAATTTTATAAAAAATATTCTTTAATATACTGAAGACTACCCCTATCAGCATAGCTGCCTTACAGCAACCATTTTAAAGCTAATTTTCTTAGTTAGGCATGGTAGCTTATGCCTGCAATCACAGCATGTGCAATTGCAATGCTAAGGTAAGAAAGTGTCATGAGTTCAAGGCTAGCCTAGGCTACAGTGAGGCACTGTCTCAAAAGAACAAAAACAGTAGACTGCATGCCAAGGATACACATAGCCCTGTGTTCGATCCCCAGTTCAGCATAAACCAGGCATGATGGCATACTCCAATAATCCCAGTGCTCAGGACATGAGGACAAGTTGAAGATCAGAAGCTCAAGATTATCCTTGATTACCTAGTGAGTTAGAGGCCAGCTTGTCAACCTGGGCTACATGAGACCCTGTCTCAAAAAACAAATAAAAATCAAAAAACCCAAATTCTTTTCTACTGTAAAATGCAGATAGCTGAATATAAACAGAAGATTTTTAGAGAAATGGTTGTCTAGAAATGCAAAAGGAAGTACACAACCAATTTTAAAAACTGTAACGTAGCTTTTCTTTTGCTATATTCAATCACTAGGGTATAAAGACCAATTTAAATTTCTGAAAAAAATAGTTAATAGCTCTAATCAGAACAGCATCAATTTGTGAACCAGTTATAGACAAATGTAATAAAGTAAAATGGCCAAATATGTGCTTAAACGAAAAGGAAATAAGAATTGTTTACTCCTCTACAACTGCAAAGCATAGTGCTAGTGGAGAACCTAATCCTGATTCTCTAGCTCAAAGGAACATCCACATGTGCTCTGGCTGGAGCTCCATTGCTAAAACATACCTGGGTCTGTGGCTGAGACGATGGCACCAAACAGTAAGCAATCTGTAAAGTAAAAATCTCCCGCGAGCTGTCCAGTCACTTTCATCAGGGTTACACAGCCATACATTATGGACCTGCCAATCAACACATTCCTATATTATAAAAATGTCAACTACTAAAGAAGTTAGAATAAAAGAAGAACAAGAAAAGAAATCTACTACAGTACTCTGTGATTAATCCTGGATTGAATGAACAGGTATTTAAATATGGCTAATACTTTCAGGAAACGTCAAACAACTTATTACTAATGAGTACCACAAAAGTCCTTAAAACACATTTGAGATTACAGTAACACAGAAATCAAACGCAAGTCAAGGCTGTTCTTTTAGAATTATAATCTGAACGCTAAAAGGCATTTCAAGCTTCAAATCTTACCCAATAACGAAACAAGAAATCGCTGTTCCAAGAAAGGCATATGCTAAGATGGACCCAAGGTTCCGGAAGAAATGTCTCTGACAAAAAAGAAGTTATGCTCTGTTAGAATATCTACCAAGTATTGACAAAGAACATTTTTTTCTATTGTACTTTGCTATGCTAATATTAAAAGCATCATTCTCTAGAAGAAGCCAGTCAGAGAAAGCATTCTGGTACTGGCATAAATTTCAACATTTCAAAAAGACAAGGAGAAAAGGATGGAGAACTTGGAAGACATGACCTGTTTCTGAAGTGCTAAGTACTAAAAAGTATGTAGGAAATTTAAGACCCATCAAAGCATGGGCAAGTTAAGGCTATTCAAAGCAGAGGAAATGCAAAAGCACTTACCCTTTTCAGACTGTAACCTGCATAAAATATGATAGGAGGAAGCAGTATGTTGAAAAAGACTTCTGGGTCAAAAGTAACCTGTTAAAATACAGAATTCCTTGACATTATTTCCTTCAGAATATCTCACTAAGTCATCAACCTATCAAAAGGAAAAGATTCAAGGTTAAACTAGTTAACAGCAAGAATGTTTCTATGTCAGCTTCAAAACACTTTATGTAGGAGTTAAAATTTGCATTTTTCTGCTGTTGAACACTTTTTATTTATTGATCATTTTTATTTCTTCTTTTGTAACTATTTATTAGCACATTTACTAATTGGATATATTTTAGAGGGTTTTTTATGCTTCTTTGCATATCCTAGATTTTAACATCCTATGCCCTTGACAAAGATTCTTTTCCCATTCAGTAATCTTTCTCTTCACTCTGTGTGTATATTTGTGCTTGTGCCAGTGTGTGTCTGTGTGTGTGTGTGTAGAGGGCAACAGGAGAGGGAGGCAAATTAGAGACAAGTGTAATGGCACAGACATATGAAAATGACATAGTTTTATAATGATTATAATAATAAAACCTATTATTTTATATGCTAACTTAAAAGCAAATATTCTAGACAGGGAATCTAATACTTCCATGTTTTAGGCACATGATAAATTTTGTGTTACAGGATAGCTATTGTCCTACTCAATAAAATTTTAGGGTGACAATGCTGAGATAATCAGTTATATCATTTCTATGGAAACTATACAAAAATATTACATTAAAATTCTTAGCAGAACACAAATAATACACACCTGTGATCCCTGCATTTTGGAAAGGGTCTGAGGCAGAAGAATTGCTGTGAGCTCGAAGCCTGAACTACTTAGTAATAGACCAGCCAAGGCCACATAGCATGACCCTGTCTCAAAACAAAATAAATTTTAAAAATCTCAAAAACTGGAAAAAGAGCCGGTAGGTGCTGGTGCACGCCTTTAATTCCAGTACTTTGGAGGCAGAGATAGGTGGATCTCTGTGAGCTCAAGGCCAGCCTTGTCTACAGAGCTAGTTCTAGGACAGGCTCCAAAGCTACAGAGAAACTCTGTCTTGGGGGGAAAAAAAACATAAAAAACAAAAACAAAAAAAGTGGAAAAAGGATAAACATATTTTTGCTTTATATAAAACAGACCCAAATTCAGAAACAGAATTCAGAGCTACACTTAATGTTAACAAAATGAAACTGAGTTGCGACACAGGAATCTCTCTAAAGCTACACAGCATATTAATGTAATTAGTTAAAACTTTCTATACAACTCAAAATTTCCAGTCCTCATAGCCCACTCATTTTAAAACCTACTTGTTTTAACAATGCAGATGCCCCTTTCTGTTCTGAAGGCTGCAGTAGAATTGATATGAACACAATGTAGCTATACACTTAACCATGCTAAAAAATTTATTTTACTAGAATTTTTAAGGACTGGACTTTTCCATGGCTGCTAAGTACTCTGGTTGCAAAGTAAACTTTAAGTTTGTAGGAATTTTTAAAACCATTACAGATAGAAACTGTGGTGGTTTAAAAGGAAATGGCCCTTGTAGGCTTACAGGGAGTGACACTATTAGGAGGTGTGGCCTTGTTGGAGTAGGTGTGGCTTTGTTGGAGGAAATGTGTTACTGGGTGTGGGCTTTGAAGTCTCCGATGTTCAAGTCAGGCCCAGAGTCACTCTCCCTTCCTGCTGCCTGTCCATCCTGATGTAGAGCTCTCAGCTACTTCTCCAGCACCAGGTCTGCCTGTATGCCGCCATGCTTACCCCATAACAAAAATGGACTAAACTTCTGAATTGTAAGCCAGCCCTAAATACATGTTTTCCTTTATAAGAGTTGCCATGGTCATGGTGTTTCTTCACAGCAATAAAACCCTAAGACAGGAACACAATCAAGCCACTATAAAAATAAAGTCCTGCTAACTAGAAGATAGGAGACAAAGGGTGTGTGAAAACAGAGCAATGTGTAAAGTGGTACTGAGCAGCTTCAGGGGAGAAACTGAGCAGAACACAGGCAAGCATTCCCAGGAATCTTGAGAGCTAGTGAGATTGCAACCCAACCTCCAATAGAAAGCATGGTACAATACCTGAAGCTCTTACTAGGGCCTCAGAAGTTGTGCTAGATTATGAATCAAAGAAAGGTTAAATTATGCTTGTCTAGAATACAAGCAAGGCACAAAAGAATTCAATGAAATATCGATGGGACCATGGGAGGAACTAAATGAACCCAATGTATTAATGCATCCTAAAGCAATAGGAGCACCTGTAAATTGAAGAAATAAATGCTTATGCATTCTTCTGAACTCAGGTCCTGACCACTATCAGTTATAAAACCATTATACACAGAGTTATAGATTTTGGCCTTAATCATGAAAACAGCATTATATTTATTAACAGGTTTTATTACATTTTACAATTAATTATTATTTTAAATATTGAAAAATTACAGCTAGGCATAGTGGCACAAGCTGAGAGAGGTAGGTAGTGTATGCATGTAACTCCAAGGAGGCAGAGACAATAGGACTGACTGCTACAAGTTCTAGGTCAGCCTGATCTATACAGCAAGTTCTAGGGCAGCACACAAAGTAAAACACTGCCTCAAAAATAAATAAATAAACCAAATAGGTCATTCTTTTTTTTAAAAATTCATCTGGTTGCTCATTACACACCTTTTCAAATAAACCAAACATCTCCTTCAACTAAAAACTTACCTTCCTAAGCATTTCATTATCTTGAACATTGTTGAGTTCATGTGAGCTAATCTCTCCTTTCAGCATATACTCATAAAATTTTCCACTGACGTTGACCAGCAAGGTAGTTGGGCTTGACTGCACTTCACAGCTCAGGGTCACATTATTCACATCACTTGGAACATGAATGCCATACCGAAGCACGAGGCCCACCAAAAGACCTGGAAATGAAAGAACCACCTCAGCTCTTCTTGCAGACAGAAACTACTTATTTGTACCCAACACATATCTCTGGATTAAGAACAGGAAAATTTCTGATGACAGTTCCTGGTGGATTAGAACCAATTTTTTAAACCAAATGCTATTATAGTTCAAAGTATTACTGAATTCACATGTCTAAGAGTCCAATCTTCATGTAATCCAGTGGGACAGGAGGGAAAATGTGCCCTAGAGTAACAGCACAGACCACTACATTTCTAAGTCATCACATACATAACCAATGAGGGAACTGATTAAGTGAGAAAATATCTTCATCATCTGTACACAGATTATGCTCTATGGAGTGTCAGGCTGACAATGCAGTCATACTACAAAGGTATATTTTTTTGAGCCTGACAAATTTGGTGCACACCTATAATCCTAGCACTCAGGAGGCTGAGGAAAGACTAGGTTCAAGACCTGCGTGGGCTACATAATGAGTTCCTGGACAGCCTGAGCTACATGAGACCCTATTTCCAAAAACAAGAAGGAAAAAGCAATGTGTTTCTTTAGTGCTACTCTTTGGGTTTAAGTCCAAGACCACAAAAATGTGTTTTTCTAAAACCCTTATCCATCAATTAACAAGGTAAACATAGATGATCCCTGTATTTATTCCTAAAGCATACACACATAGGGGACCAAATAATATATATTTTATAAATGGCAAAGTAAATATACTATTTATAGATTGATTGAATTCTTCGACTACTGAAAGGTCAGAATTAAAATTTAAAATACCCACCTCAGAATCAATACATGAAAGAAAAGTTCTGATTCTGATCCTATGTGATCAGCATACAGGTTTTACTCCTACACATATTCAGATATACACAATTCTCTGGGTTCTATAAAACTGTACTGATAAACTGCAATGCTTAATGACAGCTTTACTGAGAAATTTCTAATGCTATAAAGCTTATTCTTTTGAATTATACAATTCAGTATTCTTTAGTATATTCACAAATTGTATATTCACAAAGTGTAACTGATTCACCACTAATTCCAGAACATTTTCAATGCTCCAAAAAAATATTAGAATACTCCCTACTCCCCTATCCCCAAACTCTAGCTTTTTGGTCCTTTTTAACTTTTAAAAATTTTGAGTATGTATAGATGTGTACACACATACATGCATGCGCATATATGGACATCTGTGTAGTGGAAGCTAAAGGTTAACATTGTTTGAGAAAGGGTCTTTCCCTGAGCCTAGACCTCATTGATTTTGGCTAGACTACGTGGCCAGTGAGCTGCAGGGACCTACCTATTTCTGCCCTCCCTCAGAACTGTACTTGAAGATGTACATGCTATCATGCTTGCCATTACTTGGGTGCTGGGGACCCAAACTCAAGTTCTCATGCTTTCACAGTAAGTAGTTTATGACTAAGCTATCTTTCTAGCCCTGTAAGCTCCAGCCCTTGGAAGCCAAAAATCTACTTTTTCATCTCTATAGATTTAGCTATAGTGGACATTTCATATAAATGGAAACCTACAATGTATGACTTCTTGTGCTGGCTTCTTTCACTTAGTATAGTATCTGAACATTCACCTGAATATATCAAAACTTCGTTTGTATGGCAAATTAATAGTTCATTATATGTATATACCTCAACTACACACTGAATCCACACTTCTGGAACTTTCCTTAAGATCAAGAGTCACAGTACTAACTATACTTTACCTTTCCATGGCCTTTTATTTTGACTGGTCACCCATTCATTTAAGATGTAAACTGCCAACTTATGCTAGATATGTCCCCAGGGTTCACATATGAAAATACTGTCCATTTCAAAGAGTTCTCAGTCCAGGTAGAAAAAAAAACAATTTTAACAACTGTAATGCAACACACATACACATATACAAGATGTTCTAAATACAGAAAAGAGATATTTAACCAAGTCTAAGGAAGTGGGACAGTAGAGGGTTTTCCAGCGATGTCCCCTAAATAACTAAATCTCATTACCAGGTATCGGTATAGTAGAATATATATCCAATTAAGGACTAACAGAACATGGCTGATAAGGGGAATCACAAGGTGTTTCAGTGTGGCTACATTAGGAGGCGACAAGAGGTGAAGTCCACAAGATCTGCAGGAACTGAATCAAACAACAACAGGTGTGTTAAAGAAAGGGGTTTAGACATCATTGCCCTGGAGTAAAAAGAAATCATTCAAGAGTCCTGAGTGTGAGCTTGACATTAGCATTCTATTTGAAAAGGTTGCTCTAGACTTGAGAGGGTCTAAATGGCTGTCTAGGTGAACGCTGCAATCATTAGGCAATAAGAGCTTTGGACTTCATCGAAGAGAGTAATGCCACAAGTGGGGGTGGTTAGAAGATAGCATGTTTTGGAAAGCTTTGGTGGCTAAGTAGAATAGGCTAGGGAGAATGAGATAAAAGACTAGAGGAGCCTTAATGGACTTGACAATGAGGTGGTTATATTGGCCTGAGCATCCAGATGGAAAACAAGGCCATTTAATGAAGTAGGAACACACAGAGAGAATGGATTTACAGGGGTGAAAGTCCAAGTTAGTTTTTTAAAGACTTTCATTTGTATGTGTGCATCTGTCTGTCACATATGCACAGGTGTCCATGGGGCCAGAGGAAGGTGTCAAGTGCCCTGGAGCTGTAGTATCAGCAGTTGTGAGATGCCTGACATGCTGTTGGGAACTAAGGTCCTCTGGAAGAGGAGCAAGTGCCATCTCTCCAGCCCCCTCAGTTTAGTTTCAAACATGCTGAGTTTCATGTGCCTGTGGAGAATGCACACTGAGTATGTGGGGTCTAGAGCACAAGTAGAGAGCCTCAACTTAGTGGTCATAGTTAGTAAAGGTTAGGTACACACATGAGATGATGATGTGAGAGCAAGAACTATGGGAAGAGGACTACAGATATGGGTCCTGGGTCTGATCCATTAACAACAAACATTGGAGGGCCAATAGGAACCGAGGAACTGATAATGACTCTAAGGAGGAAAAGCCAAAGGAATAGGAAGAAATAAGTGGTGACTAAGAATTCAGGAAGAAGCAGAAATTTTCATTTCTTTTTTGAGGAAATGATGAAAACTATCAAATGCTGCAATAATGTTAAATAAGTAAGGAGTGAGAAATCTCCTCTGGGTTTAACAAGAAGGAAGGTATGGGTTGCCTTGGTAAGGGCAGTTTCAGTGGGGAAGAAGCCTGACCAGAGTAGGAAGGAATGAAACAGAATCAGGGGGATGTATAGAGGATCACTGTTATCACTCAACCTCTTCAGAGGGTTCTTCTGGCATCAGATGGGAATTAACACTGAGACCCACAGCTAGACAATGCGAAGAGAGTAAGAGATTTTGGAACACTGAGCATTAAATGGGATGTCTCTATCAAACCTCTCCCCTAAAGGCTCAGAGAGCTATGCAGAAGAGGAAGTACAAAGACTGTAAGAGCTGGAGGTGGCAGACAACTCCAAGAAAACAGCATCTTGTATACACAATTAACTGATACTCATATTAACTCACAGACCGTGACAGCATGCACAAGTCCTGCACAAGTTCAAACCAGACAAAATCCCAGCACTGGGAAGGAGAGGTGGACACAAAGTCTCACCCCAACCAAGAAGCTATTTGTAATTGATCCCTGTTTGCAAAGGGAAAATCAGTTTTCTCCAATGGAGTGTCACTGGGTCTATCAATCACACTCCAGGGCAGGCCCCATGCCCAAGAGTAGTTAACCAACACAAAACAGACTCCATGTTTCATTTGGGGGTGTGGGGTGTTTCGTTATTTTTTATCTTACTGGGTTTTTATGTATTTGTTTTGATTTTTCCTTTGTTGAGTGAGAAGTGAGGTGGCGAGGATCTGGGAGGAGTTAGGGAAAGGGACATATGATGAAAATATATTGCGTGAAAAACATTAAGTGAAAAAAAAGAGAGAAACAGGGATGTAAAAGCAGTAGCTGGCAGGGAAAGGGGAGGGATAAAAGATGACAGGCCCTTACAGTTAACTCACAACCACCACGTGTACTTGTTAAAGTAAGCTGCAATGATGAACTGCTGAACAGCAAATAGCAATTGGAAAAAATGTTTTGGCCAATATTCAGTCCACTTTAAAACCCCCTGTACCTCCTGGATTGGCGGGGTGTATCTCAGTGCAAGAGTGGTATCAAGTGCAAAGCCCTGAGTTTAAACCCCAGCACCACATTAATAAAAAAAAAATAGTTGTACAAAAACAACTGCGTGTGGTTGAGCTCACCTGTAAGGCAGAAGGATCTTGAGTCCAGACTAACCTCCATAAGATGAAAGGGACAGAGCAAAAGGACAGGGGAGAGTGAAGGGGAAGGGGAAGGGAAAGGGATAGGAAAAGAGGAGGAAGAATATTACGATTACTTCCCTGCAATCCTTAATAGACATAACCTTGAGGGGAAGAAAAGATGCATCTATAGAATCCCTCTGTGTAGCTGACACAGAAACAGGTTTGTTCTCTCCTATCCCAAAAGACTTAGAAATGAGGGGCTCAGTAAAAAGTTATCCCTTTGCATTTACACGTAAAAAAAAATCACAGTTTCGATACTATAAATATTAACAGCAGAAGCATAAATTCTTTTCAATGCAAGGAAGAGTGTCCACTAGTTCCCCTGCATGTCTGAATCCACACTGAAACACTAGGTGCTGTGATCAAGGCCTAGCACTTGGGCAGATTTAAAACACACCTTGGAAAATAAAACAACAGCATAGAGAACAATTACTTGTGTTAGAAACAAGACAGATACTTTCATTACAGCAGATGGAAAACTGGAATTTCTCTGAAAAAAATTGACAGATCAACTAAATTCAAGTTGTGTAAAAGGTCAAATCCTAATCATGGAATTGAAACAATTCCTAGGAAAGAGGACAGTCACAAAAGAGTGCTTTGTCTGGGAGATAAAGCAGAAACATCTAGCATCCTACACATATGGAGGCACAGAATATATTGCTATTACAAAATTTAAATTAATAACAGAAAACGAGATATTTTCACAAAACAGAAGCCTACCCCTCCTGTGCATTCATGATCACTTGTGCTAAAAGCACTCCCAGGTATAAGGAACTCAGTGCCACCCAGCCCACTACTGTCTGCTTCTCTAGAAAATGCAACATGGCTTTCTCAGGAATTCCAGCCCAGTCGCCTGAGAACCTTGGTGCTCAAAAATATGGAAGTAATATCACTGAAGAATTAAATGTAGCTAAAATTGATAAATATTTCTACACCTCAAGAAGTGTTTGGGGACAGCAAGATGGCTCAGCTGCTAAAAGCGTTTGCCACACAAGCCTAATGACCTGAGTCCAATCACTGGAAAACTGACTCTTACCTCCAACATGCACTGTGGCATATGCGTGCCTGCTCTCACAAACACATAATGCAAACATACACACTCATCAATAATAAGAAAGTTTCAAAAGAAGTGTTTGTCCTGGAGTCCCAGAAGTCAAGAGACAAGAATTACAGCAAGTTTGAGGCTAGACAGGGCTTTTCGATGAGACCCTGTTTCAAAGTAAAAAGTAAAAAGAGGCCTTTGAAGATATAGTTCAACAACAGGATTTTATCTAGCATGAGTGAAGTCCTGGGTTCAATGCCCAGGGCATCCTAGCGAAACTGTGCATTAATTCATAAAAACATTAATAATTTGTTTCAAAAATGCTGCTAGAGAAGGCTGGAGAGGTGGCTCAGTAGTCTAAGAGCACTGGCTTCTCAAGCAGAGGACCCAGGTTTGATTCCTAGCACCTACATGGCAGCTCACAACCATTGGCAACTCCAGCTCCAGGGGATCTGATACTATCTTTAGCCTCTGAGGGCAATGCATGTATGTGTGCATAGACATACATGAAGACAAAACACTCATATACATAAAAAATAAAATCTTTTAAGAGCACACTGTTAATTCTGTGGCAATGGCTAATTGAATTTCAAGACAGCAAAGAAAGTCAAAGCTTTGACTGACATCTGTTGTGATTTACCGGCTAATAAAATGGGGCTATTAAACCAGATAGACTCTTTGAATCCTGACTAAACATATGATATCAAGAAGATCATTTAACCTCTCTGAGTCCTAATTTCCTCATCTGTAAAATGAGAAAGATAACAGTACCCATATGACAGAGTTGCTATGAGGTTTAAATGAGATGCTACTTAAAAAGTGAATAATACAGACTCTAGAATATTGTAATGCTGAATACACTAGCTATTGTCACTAGACTGTACATACTTTGGGGGCAGGGAATGTGGCATTGACCTGCCTTTCTCATCATATGCCACATATCACAGACATTTAATAAATGTTTACTGATAGAGCAACAGTTAATCCTAGGACTTAACTAAACAAGATTCCCTAAGGCAAAACAAATATTTTTCTGTCATTTGCTTCTTATTTGTAAGCACACTGCAGTGAGTGATCACTTTTCAGACTTAATTAACTACCTCAATTTCTACTAACAGTGACTCACTCTTAAGCTTCTTAAGAAAGCTAGCCCAATGAACAAAACACGTGGGTGCAATGATGCTGTGTTTGCAGGGGTTGGAGAGAAGGCTTAGTTGGCAATGTGCTTGCCATGTAAGCATAAGAGTCTGAATTTAGATCCCAAGGACCCATGTAAAAACTGGATTACAGCAGAGTGCATCTGTAATCCTGGTGCTATAGAGGTGGAGACAGGAAGATTCACGGGGCGTGCTGGCCAGCTAGTCTAGGTAAACCTATGAACTCCAGGTTCAGCGAGAAATCCACCTCAAAAACTAAGGTGGACAGTGGCTGAGGAAGCCACCCAATGTTGAGCTCTGGTCTCCACTGTGCACCTCCACATAAGAGTCTGGGTTTTTTTTTATTTGTTTTTTGAGACAGGGTTTCTCTGTGTAGCCCTGATTATCCTGGAACTCACTCTGTAGACCACACTGGCCTTGAACTCATAGAGATCTACCTGCCTCTGCCTCCTGAGTGCTAGGATTAAAGGCGTGAGCCATCACTACCTGACTAAGAATCTCTTTTTAACTAGAGCAATTATTAATCCATATTACAATCTAGAAACTGACCACATAAGTGACTTAAGTCTACTTTTTGTTCCTTTGACTGTTTTGAGATAGAGTCTCACTCCACAGCCCAGGATGGCCTTCAACTTGTTATACTCTTGCCTGTTTCCTGAGATTAGTGATCATGGCTGCACAGAACCACACCAGCTGTGGTTTAAGCTTTTTACCCTTGCTTCTTACAAAGATAAACAATGTAGGCATGGTGATGTAAGCCTGTCATCCTGGCACGAGGGAGTCAGAGGCAAGATTGCCATGAGTTTAAGACCAGCCTGGGCTACAGTGCAAGATCCATCTCTATCAGTCAATCAAAAAACAAATAGCATTTTTCTGAGAATAGTTGCATAGTGAAACCAATATCACAATTAGATGGCCATCAGGCTGAAGCTTAGATGTACAGAAATTCTCTTTTCACCTAGAAATGAAACTACAAAGTAAGCCATCTTAAAAATATACAGTAGCACAATAGCTATGATGGTTCAAGAGTCATAAGAAGAGGTAAATGGCACTAATTGGGATTAGAAAACTTGAGTTTGCTAGACATTCAAAATACATTGACCAAATCCCATTTAGCCTGGAGCTGGATTTTGGAGTTAGGAACCTCTTTATTCCATAGCCCCCATTTCTCAGGAGAAAATAGAACAAGCTATGGAATTCCAAGTCAATCCCAGGGTTGACTCCCAGACTAACACTCTTGTACCTCATATTTTCAAGTGATACCCTTGCTGCTCCTTCATAGAATATTACTACTAAGGAATTCTGTTCATTTTCATATTGAAAACTTTAGGAAAGGCCATCAACAATCCTATTTTTGTCTACTTCAATCCAGATAGTAAAGAACAAACATTTTCGAGGTCACTCAAAGTCCCTATTTAATTTTTTAATACATTTGTGTCTTATTAGACTAAGCAATGAAAAGAACTTTTCTGAGCCTCAGAGGATTATAGCTGCAACAGCAACAATAACAGCACAGCTATCACTTATTGAGCAAGTACTAGGCTAAAAACACTCTTTCCTCATCATTTATTCCCAATACATAGATAGGAGTAAAAGAAGAGTGGGGGGTTTGCTAAGATCACACATAGTTATTTACACAATGAAACAGAAATCTGGAGCCGAATCTCAATGGGTTTGCAGCTTTAGACCTCAGTCTGTTTTTGCATGGCCCAAGAGCTGAGAATAGTTTCTTTTTAATTTATTTTTAAAAACCTAAATTTAAATTTTAAAATATATTTACTTATACTTTATGTGTATGCGTGCTTTGCCTGCATGTATGTTAGTGCAGTATGTGTATGCACTGCCCACAGTCCAGAAATGGGTATCAGATCCCCTGGAACTGGTGTTATAGATGGCTGTGAGCCACCATGTGGGGACTGAGAACCAAACCAGGGTCCTCTGCAAGAGCAGCCAGTGCTCTTACCCATTGATCCATCTCTCTCTGGGCCCTGTTTTGTTTTGTTTTTTTGTTTGTTTGGTTTTTTACATTTTTTAAGTTTGCAAAGAGAAAAGAACAGATTAAAATGCAATATATATGACACTTAAAATCAACAATCTTTATTATCTAGCCCTTTTAAAATTGTCAATCCCTGGTCTAAGGCTTTGTACCATCAACTATCACATAAAACCATCTCTTTCAATAGGAAAGAGATTATCTGAGATCATTTCCTTATTTTAACACTATACGGCTCATTTTGCATTTAATCAAAGTTCAAATGTCACTATATGCTTTTTATGGTTTGTCTTTACATGCCTTAAAAGTCCTATACATCTATAGATTCTGAACACACTATATAATAATAAACTAATTAGTAAATGTTTGTTGAAAATAGTAAACAAGTCACACACATTGTCACACAGAGAAAATAGATAAAATGTACAATTTGTATAACCAATTAGCCTTAAGAGGCACTACAAATGAAATACAATTTTTTGCCAGGTAGTGGTAGCGCACACCTTTAATTCCAGCACTTGGAAGGCAGAGGCAGGTGGATCTCCGTGAGTTCGAGGCAAGCCTGGTCTACAGAGCGAGTTCCAGGACAGCCAGGGCTGTTACACAAAAAAGCCCTGTCTCAAAAAACCCAAAAAAAAATAGAAATAAAAAGAAATACTTTTTTTGACATCCTAGTAAATAGGGATATTCCTCATGCTTAGAATTTATTACCTTACAAATGAAAAACAAGCCTGAGCCCATGCATTTTCTTCCGGCACACAACTACCTTTTATTGCTATCCTTGAGATGCATGCACATTCTAGAAGTCTAGATTTACTATATGGAAAAAATGCCAAACCTTCCTATACCTATCTTCAATTCTTAGAAACAAACCTCAAGAGTTCAAGACTGTACCAAATGAAGATAATCTTCACATATGTCCTGCACATTGTCTGCCCTCACCTCTTCAGCCATACCCTCCTAGGCAGATGAGACCGTCAGCAATATCTTCTTTTCCCCCTCCCAAGGCTGGAGCATGGCTCAAAATGCTTCTAAGCCCATGGTTTGATTTCCATCCCTGTCTCTCTCTCTCTCTCTCTCTCTCTGTGTGTGTGTATGTGTGTGTGTGTGTGTCTATCGTCTGCCCCCCTCACACGCACAGATAAATAACCTCAAAAGAAAGCACACTGACACTCAAGAACCAAAACCATTTACACAGCAATTGGTCAATAACCTCATGCCAACAGCAAGTCACCCCTATGCATAACCGTGAAGAATCTTAATTACTATTTGGATGAACTGTTCTCATCATACGGTATGTAACATGCTGCTGGAAGAACCTTAACTCTTACTGGTCCTCAGTTTCCTACCCCTGAATCCTAAGGGTCAACCTGAGGTCTCTGTATCAGGTATTATAGGTATAGTACAATAAATGAGGACGACATTTCAAATGTCCTGAGCCTTCTGTAGCCTACTTTGGGTTTTTATTTTGCGTGGGTTCCACTGGAGTAAGGTTATCATTTGCATCTGGAAAGGAGACATAGCAAAAGCTGGGCAATGAGTAAAGGTCGACTCTGGCTCCATGCCAGATGCTGGCAGTACAGCTACTACGGCAGCTTCAACGACCCTTAAACAAACTGATACCCCAGAGACATAGATTGCAAGGATGTCTTCCCCTCCCCCCGCCCCAAGCCCCATCCCAGCCACCGCACCCGACTCCCTTTCCCATCCT
>LZPO01044434.1:397089-413180 GCA_001675575.1 Neotoma lepida | reverse complement strand
TATGGACTTTTTTAGATGATACAAATCTCACTGGGAGAGTCTTTGAAGGATCTCAGGCAAGAGACCAGGAAAGAAAGGAGTCAAACCAAATGGTGTCAAGTAGGGGGCAGCAAAATAGTTGAATTTGGCCAATAGTACATACAGAAGGCCAAAAGGAATTTTTCACTTGTACTTGAAAAACAGATCCTTGAAATGTCTTTGGCTTAGGGCCAAAGAGAATAATCAGAGGTGCAGTCTGTGTGCTAGCATTTCAAAGATGATTTATCATAAGCTGCTGTTAAATTTACAGAGATGACCGAAGCTCATCTAGTATTTGATATTATTGATTGGCATCCTGGAAGGAATGAATGACTGAAGAAAAAGTCTGAGAACTTTATGGTCATTTCCAAGTTTCTTACTTTCTTTGTATAGTAAAAATATGCAATTGAGTATGATTACCATTTGTAGTCTAAACTCAGGTTTATTCCTATTTAAAAATATAATTCACAGCAAATTCATAGTTGATGAGAAGCCTACGTATTTTTCAAATGTGCTTTTATAAAGGTTTATCTAAAATTGGTGCTTTCTTTTCTTTTTTAGGACATTTGATACCTTAAGGAATCACCCATCTTTTTATGTGTTTAATCATCGTGGCCGAGTGCTGTTCCGGCCTTCGGATGCAACAAATTCTTCAAACCTCAATGCATTGTCCTCTAACACGTCATTGAAGTTACGAAAGTTTGATTCACTGCGCCGTTAAGCTTTTTACAAATTAAATAATAGGACAGACACAGAATTGAGTATTGGAGTTTGGGGTGTAAAACACTCCCCCAACATCAGTATTTATATTGCTATTTCAGAGCTAATTACAATAATCTATGGCCCTTGTTTGTACATTGTTGAAATCAAATGGTGTATAAGTTATCTGTGAAATGAGTCTTTGAAGTTTCGTATAGAGGTTTTTTTGTTCATTTGAAACAGTTTCCATGTTTTGTAAAAGTCACTGTTTTGAACACATTTCCCAGAAAAATGTTGGGATTTTTGTGATTATTTATTTTCGTAGATTTCTTTTGCACTACAGGTTTTAGGAGTCCTGAAAATACCATATAACACCTGCATTTTGCAGCACAAGAGTCAAATGGTCTTCAATTCTTATTAGACCAACTTCTTTAAGAAGACCAAAATGGTGACTTTGCAGTTTTTCTTAGGTCCCCTAAAGAGTGACTCTGCTTTTACGGATACTTGCCAGTTTTTACTTTATTAATGGTTTCTCTCCGGACCCCACTCCCAGGTACCTTCTGACATCAGCTGTCTTGTTTCATCACTTCTGAGATTCTGTGTGCAGTGAGCAATTTTTGTGTCAGAAATTCATTAATAACATATATATTTAACAAATTCATCTTGGTGTAAAATTACTCATGTTGTTTTGTTGTAAAATTTTCACTGATTATATAATGTAAGACTAGTTGAAAGTAGACCAAAAAGACAATTTGTGACTTCATTATCTTGCCTATGTAGAGTAATATTAATTGAGGAAAACTGATTGTCGTTAGCCAGTTTCACTCATTCAAAGTCTATTGGCTTATTTATTTCATACTAAACTGGTGAATTAGTGAAAGTAAGTAAATATCTCACTTAATCTAAAGGCACATGCAAAGAAATTGGGCCAAATATCTTCTAAATATTTGGAGCTAATCTGTTTCAATTCTCTTAGGAAATTAAGGTCATTTAAGAAGTTGCTTTGTAGTTTCTGATTGAGAGCTGGCTTGAAGTTTTCCATCTTCACTATGGTGCTGAAGGTGAGCATAAGGACACAGCATTGAATGTTTTTCAGAAAGTAATTTTACTCTTAGGAAAATTGGAATAGCTTTTTCAGCTAGGAAACTAAGAAGCTCAACATTACTTCATAGAGACTATTGCTTTCCATAGAGACTATTGCTTTCCACAAGCATCAACACGTTAATTTTGTTAAATTATATAGGTGTAAAGGGAATAACTCCGCGGATTTTGATAGGAAACCCACCTGAAGCTTTTTTGTTTGGTCGTTTGTTTCAGACAGGGTCTTGCTATCCAGATGCTCTTACACTTGGTGGCATTTTTTTCAATAGGAATGAACCTCAGCCTTTCTACCTGGTGATGCACAGCTTCAAAGGACAAGATTATTTTGTCATTGATTTGTTTTTGTTTTTTGTTTGTAAAGAGGATTTCACATAACCTGAGCTAGCCTCAACCTCACTATGTAGCCAAGGATGGTCCTTATGCCTCCACCTCCTCAGTGCTAAGATTATAGGTGCTGCCACTATACCTGGTTTTCTGGGTCCTGGGGATTGAACCCAGGGCCTTATGCATGCCAAGCAAGCACTCTACAAATTGAGCTACATCCCAGCCTCTTGGCATTGGATTGTGATTCTTTTGTTTTTCTAAGTCTATGTAGCGCTGACTCTGTTCTCTAATGAGAACAACTCAGAAATCTACTGATTGCCTACAATAATTTAGAAACAGTCTAAAAATGTGAAGTCAAGCCAGATGTGGTGGCATGTGCATGTAATCCTAGCACTTAGGAGGCTGAAGCAGGATCACAAGTTTGGGGCAAATCTGGGCTATCTTAGTGAATCCCTGTCTTAATCCCAACCCCCAGAAAAAGTGAATCCAAGAACTAACGTAATGATAGTGAAATCCAAATGGCATGCAGGAAGCTTGCTGTACGCCAGGCTTTTCTACATTCTCCTTGACTATGACTTGATTGAAGAGCCTCTTGTTTTCTTCTCTTTGAGGACTGTCTTCCCTTCTTAATGTGTTTTCATAACAATGTTAACTGAGAATTAATCTACATGCTTTGTAATTTCATTCTTTTAAAGGGCATAGTTGCCAGATGCGGCTCACACCTGTAATCCTAACACTCAGGAGGCCAAGGCAGGAAAGTTTTCACACAAATTCAAGGCCAGATTGAGATACACTTGAGACCTTATCTTTAAAGAAGTTATACAAATTTAAAAGCATACAATTAAGTAACTTTTAATATAATCACAAAATTGTGCAACTACATGACAAATCTAGGCCATTTTACTACCCCTAAAGAAGCCCTGTATTCTTTAGTAGTCACCTGATTTCCTCCCAGTGTGTCCACCTAGGTCCTAGGGAACCAGTAGTCTATATATGTATAATCTGATCATTTACTAAAAATGAATTAATGCAATAGTTAGTCTTTGTTGCCAGTTTCCTAAATATGGTTTCCTATGTGGAGTGGAACACTCATCTTGAGAACCCAGAACCCAATACATTGAGAGGAAGTGGTTGAGGCGCTGGGGTTGTAAATCTGGTAGAATGCTTGTCTACCATGTGCAAAGCCTTAGGTTCATCCACAGTATCACAGAAAAAAAGTAGTTGATAAAGGAATAGATTTAAGGAGGGATAGCCAATACCTGACAGACTCCTCAGTTAATCATGTTACATAGAATAGTTTTCCTTCTAGCCAAACATCCATTCTGTACTACTGCTTCTAACATTTTATTTAGTTTCTACAATGGATATTAAAATCTATTCTTGCCTACCCAGCCAAGAAAATCCTGCTAAAAATAATGCTAAAATTTTTGGCGAATAATTGACATAGATGTGTCCACCTTTGCGGACAGCTTGTATACCTCAGACCAGGTAAACACCCCAAATTTTTTTTAATTGACTTCATTGAATTTCTGCTATCTTCTTGAAATACGGTACTATAAAACTAAATAAGATATGGGTGCATTGTAACAGTGCTAAGTGTGTTCAGGACAGAATTTTATTTCCAATACTGTGTGATAGTCCATTACTGCCTAGGGTAGTTCAAGAACAGCCATGTGAGCTAGTGCTAGGTAAGCCTATACTGACATGATTTCAGTGACATTAAAAAGTAGGAGACTTATACAATCAAAGTTCTCCAGAATGCAGGAACATACTTCATAACCAGGGAACTAGCCAAATCCTATGGGCTAATAGCTCAGCTGCAGGGAATAAAGACTGTGAATTGGTGACAAGTATGCACAGTAACTCCCTAATGATTGCTTCCTAAGCACTTGTGGCATACTTTTGAGTGACATGACAGCATCTTCCTGGCTGTACGTGACCAGTTTCCATGATGTATTAAATACTGTTGTTTGTGAGCCTTGATGCCTGTAACACCAATAAACCCATTTTTGGATATGTTTCCTCTCTTTAAATGACCTTGCCCTGTCCAATAAATAAGTGATTGTCTCACCTTGGTTTTGATAGTGGGTTTTTTGTTTATTTTTAACTATTAATCTCATTTCTTCAGCTTCTCTGTCTCCAGAAAAATGTAAACTAATATTATGATATTGTGTTTTTTAGTATGATGCTGTTTTTCTGAATGCATACTTTAATTGTATATGTAAAGTCTTCCTTTAAAAATATTTTTAGTTTTTGAGATTATAACATAATTACATAATTTCTCCCTTTCCTTTACTCTCTCCAACCTGTTCCATGTAGCCCTCCTTGCTGTCTTTTAAATTCACGGCCTCTTTTTCTTTAATTATTGTTACACACATATTTGAGATGATGTTTCATTTATTTAACCCTTACTGGCCTCAAACTTCCTATATAATCAAGGCTGGACTTGAATTCCTAACTGTCCTGCATCTGCCTCCTAAGTACTGAGGTTACAAGTGTGCACCACCATGCCACACTGTATATGTAAAGTCTTAATGTACTTTTGGTTTTGCACTCATAATGTATAATGTCACTTCTAAATAATTAAGTGCCCTGCAGGGTACAGGAGTTGGTCCTTGAACAGCAATGTGTAATCACTGCATCACAAATATAGCATACAGTTAAAATGATAGTCAGAAAACCCAGATTGAGCTGGGTATGGTGGCACACACCTTTAATACTGATCTATAAAGTGAGTCCCAAGCTGGCCAGAGCTTTAGTGAGATCCTGCCCCCCACCCCACAAAAAAAAAAAATCAACCATGAATGGAATATCGGAAAAATCAAAAGTTTAATGAAAATCTAAGGGCAAATTCCATATGTAAAACTTGCCAGTTACCTACAGTAATTTGAAAACACTACCAGTATCAAAATCCATGTAGGCTATTTCAAAATAACCTGACAAAGTGTTTCTTTTTTAAGAAGGAAAGGGAAATAAAATATGTGGACATGGAATAAAACATCAGGCAATGCAGAAAGTCAAAAAATTTAGGAATACAATCAAAATATATTGTATGAAAATTTTGAAATTAGAAAAATTAGCCCCTGGTTAGAGAAGCCAGATTTAGAATGATCAAAAAATTTTGTTAAATAACAGACTATTCTCAAAGAGTAGCTAGATGGCTAGAAAAGTGCATGTGTCACATTTGTGTGATATGTTTGTTTATTGTGTAATTTATAAAGAAATAGACTTGTCCCCTGTGTTTTGAGAAAAAGAACTTTTTCTTCCCTCTCTAGTATTGAATGCTCCCAGAGGTAACCAGCTTTAATTGCCACCCAACATACACTTCATTATTTTACTTTCATGGAATCAGACAGTTTATGCCTTTGTATGTTCTTTTTGTTTCTTGTGCTTTATAAGATCTTTCTGTATCAATATATACAGAAACACCTCGTTATTTTTTTCAACTAATATTCCAAACTGGCGAATTTTTAGATTGTTTCCAGGGTTTTACTGACTCACATTGGAGTAAATATATACATGCATTTAATGAGATTAGGCCCACAGGGTTAATTGCTACCATAGAATGCCTGGATCAAAGGGTGCTTTTCATTTTCAGTTCAGTAGCTACTGTCAAATTGACCTTCAGACATCACAGTCCAGTATCCTTCCACATACAATGTATGTGAGGAAATGTTTACCAGATCCATGCCAATACTGGATATGAATCCGTTTTTGGTTTGATCTTCTGAAAGTGGATTATTGGAATCTTACATTTTAATGAAGGTTTAATGCATTTTTTTATTTGGTTTTTCAAGACTGAGTTTCTCTGTGTAACAGCCTTGGCTGTCCTGGAATTCTGTAGACCAAACTGGCCTGGAACTCAGATCTGCCTGCCTCTGTCTCCCAAGTGCTGGGATTAAAGGTGTGTGCCACCACTGCCCGGCTGGTTTAATGTATTTTAATGGGAGAGATGGAACAGATTTTCATCTCTTGGTTTTCAGTGAACTGTGTGGTCATGTTCTTTTTTCAGTTGAGCTTTTTGTAAGTTAAGAAAATTATTTGTTTATTGATGTTTTCCTGAATTTTGTTTTATTTTCATAGTTAGAGTTATCAGTATTTGTGGCTACTGGGAATTTGCTTTGCCTAGAAAGGCTTTTACATTTAAGAATGAATTGAATATACTTCTCTAGCACTTTAAAGGGGTTTGTTTGTTTGTCTGTTTTTTGAGATAAGATCTTTCTATGTTGTATTAGCTAACCTGTACACATTATGTAGCCCAGGCTGGCCTAGAACTAACCACTATCCTGCCTCAGCTTCCAAAGTGCTCAGATTACAGGTGTGTCCCACCACAACTGGCTCAAGGGTTTTTGTTTGTTTCCTTTTATACTTTAAATCTTTGGTTATTTGGAATTTATTTAGGTAATAGGAATACTTTTTATCCAAGTAGCTAACTGGTTATCCCAACCCCATTTGTTATTTTCTTCCACATTGACTGGAAGAGCCATCTTCATACATTGAATGTCCACAGATCTGTTACTGGACTCTGCAGCCTCTATATGGGGGGGGGGGAAGCCACGCAAAAAATTCTCATTGTTTTAAATTGCTACATACTTCCTTTCTTTTTTCTTTTTTTTCCTTCTTGTGGTCCTGGGGGTCTAACCCAAATCCTTGAGCATGAAGATAAGTGCTCTATGTCGCTGGTCTATGTCCTCAGCTCTATATTCTCATATTTGGCATCTCTAGTCCAAACCTCATTATTCCTTCTGAAGGTTTTTCCTAATTATCCTTACATGTTTATTTTCCCAGATAACCTCTAGTTATTTTGCCCATATCTAAAATCATACTGATATTTTGTCTGTATTTTTGTTTTGGAGTTTGGAAGTTTGTGAAATGTGATGAGCCTTGAGGTTCTCCATGTAGAGCCATCATTCCTAATTTTCTTGCCGCTGTTGTTTATTTCTCCCATGGGCTTTCCCCCTCCTTCCTTAGTCATTTCAGCCAGATTGTAGACATTTATCATCACACATGACATTCCTATAAGAGTGAGAACATTCAGCCAGGTGATGGTGATGCACGCTTTTAACCCCAGCACCTAGGAGGCAGAGGCAGGTGGATCTCTGTGAGTTCAAGGCCAGCCTGGTCTACAGAGTGAGTTCCAGGAAAGGCGCCAAAGCTACACAGAGAAACCGTGTCTGGAAGAACATTCTCCCACAGTATCACAATGCCACTCTCATAAATAAACAAAAGAGAACCATATTATATTCAAAATTTTCCACACCTCTCTCAAATCGCTTTTATAGCTGCTTCCCCAAGGTTCACAGATTAGCACTGACAAGTGTCCCTTTAGTCTGTCTTTTTAAAACGTGGTATTTTTCTAAAATAAAATTGGTTCTTTGAACTTGTTTTGACAGTTGATGACAATGTTATTAGAGTTTAAGAGAAAAACAATGGGACAGGGAAGCTGCCAGGAAGAAGGGTGGTGTTTAAAGAAAGCGGGTGGGTTCAGTGTCTTTTCCAAAAGGAAAAGACAGAAAGATAGAAAAAGGCAAAACTGCCCGACCATGGTGGCGCACACCTTTAATCGCAGCACTTGGGAGGCAGAGGCAGGTGGATCTCTGTGAGTTTGAGGCCAGCCTGGGCTACAGACTGAGTTCCAGGACAGCTAGGGCAGAAACCCTGTCTTAAAAAACAAAATAGCAAGGTTATGCTTTTCTGCCTCGTGCTACAGAAATGGAGGAAAGGACTTCTGGGAAGAAGTCCATAATCTCATTGAAGGGATAATTACCCGCCCCTCCCCCCAGATCCTTAGAATGACTAGGTCAATTATCTTTCCTGGGGTGTGGATAGGAAGGTAGACTGATTATTAGAACATTTTCATGGTTTCAGAAAACTTGGAAAGATAATACAGAGCTCTCATGTGCCCTATAATTGGTTTCTTTTGTTACTAGCACGTTAACTTATGACATTTGATACAATCAATGAACCAATATTAGTGCAAGATATTAACTAAAGTCCATACTTTATTCAGATTTCTTGGGTTTTACCTAGTATCTGTTTTCTGTTTGAAAATCTATCCTCAGGACCATCTTACATCCAGATATCGTGTCCTGGGTTCTCTTGGCGGTGAAGACAAGCTTCATAGACATTCTTTGATGCTTTGCTACTGATGTTATTAGACTGTGATTAAATGTTGGGGTGGGAGAGAAAGACAGCCAAGGTAAACTGTCCCCTTCGTCATATCACACCAAGGCCATGTATCTATTCATCACGAGTTCACCTGTCAAAGGGAAGGTTTGTCAGGTGTCTCCACTGTAAATCAACCCCCACACGTCAGTACTTATTAGAAGTCCCTATATACGCCCACACTTATGAAGTGAGAATTTATGCTATCCTACCTTGAAGATAGAGTACTTACATAACTGATTCAGATTTCTTCTATAGAAGTAACTTCTAAAATCTGTACTAATTTATTTTGTCATTTATCCAAGTTTGGATTCACAGATATGAATACTACTTTATTTTATTGCTGAAGTTATTTGCATTGTAAACACTGTGAGCTTTTTCTGGGAGCTTCTGTGTCCCTTTGGCATGCCCCCATTGTAGATCTTTATTTTAAGCACTTCTTTGCTTTCTGGCACGACAATACATTCTAAGTTCACATTGTCTATTTCCTTCTCTAAGAATTAGCCAGTTCTCCAAAAATAGTCTGGTTCCATTGAGTGAAGAATAGTATTAGAAACCAACAGCTAACATCTGGCCACTGGATTTGCTCATTCTCGCTGGAATTTCACTGCGTCTACATCTTTTCATTTGAATATAACAAGGAAATGTATGTGTGCACATTAACCTGTGCACTTATGTGTAAGTGTGACTATTTCTACATATAACATCTATATTTATGCTTACTGAATTCATGCTGATTTTTAATACATTACCCCATAGATCATTCTAACTTCTTTTCCTTAGTTATCTGTAAATTCTCACTCCAACTGAAACCTGACTCCCACCATCTGCTATTCACTTAATTGAGTTGTTTTCTTCTACTTGTTTAAGTTATTTAAGTACATGTAAAGTCATTGCAGGATTGCTAACTCACAGGCCCAGGGAAACAACTTTACCAAAAAGAGCACAGAGATTACAAGTTGTTTGCCATCGCTGTTAAAGTCTGCTCATTTGCAAAGTGACATATTACTTCCGTCTCTTCAGAACATTTACTGATTTATTTTTTAATTTCTCTTTTTGTGGGGGGAGGTTAGACAAAGTGTCACTCTGTAGACAGACCCAGGCTAGCATCAAACTCACAGCAATGACCCTATGTCAGCCACTTCATAAATCTAAAATACAATTAGATTGTTTTATCACAGTGTACATTCTATTTGGGGATTTCCCTGGCTCTTAATAATTGTTTCATTTGTACACACTAGGGTTCACTCTTTTCTCATTTTATATGTGTTCATTTTATTGTGTTTTGTTTTCAGTATTGGAGATTGAACCTGGCCCTTAACATGGGCTAGGCAAGCCCTCTACCCTTTTTATTTTGAGAAAGTATCTCACTAAGTACCCCAGAAGACCCTGAACTTCAGAGCCTCCTGCCTCAACTTGAGTTGAGATTAGAAGCCTGTGAGTCCAAGCCCAACAGTATTCACTTTTTGTGTTCTACAGTTCAATGGGTTTTGCAGATGCATAATGTGAAATAAGCACGATTGTGTTACCATATAGAATCATTTCACAGTCTTGAAAAGCCCCATGTCCCGCCTCTGCTTCCTTCTCCTAAGCCCCTGGATACTCATTTTTACTGCCATATGGTTGAAATCCTACACTATGTAGCCCTTTTTTTTGACTGACTTCTTTCAGGAATCTGCATTCAGCACTCCTCTCTGTCATGATAACATACTTCTTTTTCTTTCTGAATTCTAGACTGTTCTCTGGATACCCCTGCTTGTTTACTTAGTATTGAGGCATATCTCGGTAGTTTGGTTGGTCTTGAATCAAGTTGCTGTAAGCATTCACATGTAGGTTTTTTTGTGTGGACATAAAATTTCAAATTAGTTGGGTAAATACCAAGGAGCACAGTTGCTAGATCATATGTTAAGATTATGTTTAGCTTTATAAGATATTGCCAAACTGTCTTTCAAAATGGCTGTACAGTTTTGCAATCTCTGCAGCAATGAATGCATTCCTGTGGCTTGGCACCCTTATCTGTTACTGGTCTTGTCTGCTTTTGAATTTTAGCTGTACTGCTAAGTGTGAAGTGACATCTCACCATTTTTGTAGTTTGCAGTTCCTTTACGTTTTCATGTGCTTATTGGCCATCTCCACTTTTCCTTTGCCTATTTTCTAAAAATTATTTATTTATTTGTATTTTATGTACATTGGTGTTTTGCCTTCATGTATGTCTTTGTGAAGCTGCCAGATCCCCTGGAACTGGAGTTACAGACAGTTGTGAGCTGCCATATGGGTGTTGGGAATTGAACCTGGGTCCTCTGGAAGAGCAGCCAGTGATCTTAACTGCTGAGCCGTTGCTCCAGTCCCATCCTTTGTGCAATTTCAAATGGGATTGTTTTCATGTTGATCAATTTGAAGGCTTCTGTGTATATATTGAGTGTCCTTTATAGATGTGTATTTTGCAAATATTGATTTTATACTCAGTGGCCTGGCTTTTCATTCTGATAATATTATCTGTTACGGAGAAGTTGTAGATTTTAGTACAGTCTAAATTACCAAATTTCTCTTTCATGGGTCAAGCTTTTGGTAATGAGTGTTAAAGCTTACCTAGATTTTCTCATGTTTGTGTACAGTGTTAGTTATGTTTTAAAAGTATTACTGTATATTAATTACATGAAATGATGATATATTTCATTATGATTTTTCATAAGTTATGTGCTCTGTCCATAGTCAACCCTCCATTACCCTCTCCCTTCTCCAAATGATCCCCTTCTTCTTCACAAATGGTCTTCCTTCTTTTGTGTCACACACACTAACACACACACACACACACACACACAAACAAACAAACAAAGGCTATGAAAGTTCTATCATTTTCTGTCATGTGCAGAATCTAGATGTTTGTGGCGGTCAGAGCACAAGTCAGGCTTTCCTTCCACCATGGAATCTGAACTCAGGTCATCAGGCTTGCCCGCCAAGCATCTTTATCGACGGAGCTATCTTTCCAGCCCTAGTCCTGCTTATATAATACGTTCTTTAAAGCATAGTTTACAAAAAGCATAGAATTCTGAAAAATTTGGGCTTAATTTTTCCATGATTATTAAAAGTACTGCCTTTTCTGCTCTGATTAATATGCATTTCTTTTTGTAGTTAAATGTGTTACCATGTAATATTTGGGCCAATGTGAAATAGGAGCATATGAAATGAAACTGAATAAAAGGGACATGTGTTTACATATCACCAAACTGAAAAATGAGAGTATTGATGATGCTATCACAGGAACCTTTTTGTTATGTTAGCATTTTCTGTGTCCTCTTCTGGAAATACTTTCCTATTTTGAAGTCTTAAAGTTTTTTTTTTCACTTTCTTCTAAAGTCTATTTTTTTTCTTTAAGTATATAATCCATTTGGAAGTTTAAAAAATATGGTGTGAGGGCTCTGGGGAGATGGTTCAGTAAGCAAACATGATGACCTAAGTTCAATCCGTAGACCCTCCACAAAGCCAGATGCAGTAGCAGAAATCTGTAATCCAAGCACTCCTACAGCTAGGCGGGAGACAGAGACGCAAGAGTCTCTGGGAGCCTGTGGGCTGGCTAGCATGGCGTATGCAGTGGCAAACAACCAAGAGACCCTGTCTAAAACAAGGTAGAAAGTCAAGAGCTGATACCCAAAGTTGTCCTCTGACCTCCACACATAGGCTGTGGCATGCTTATTCCTGCACTTACACACACACACACACACACACACACACACACACACACACACACACACACAGAGAGAGACAGGGTGAAGGGAGAGAAAGATATTAAGAACCCAATATGATTGCATCATTTACTCTTTAGTTTCGTGGTTTAGAGACAAGATCTCAGCTCTTAGCCCAGGCTGGCTTTGAATTCTAGCTGCTTCTAGATCTGTCTCCAGAGTGCTATGATTATAGCAGATGCCACTGAGCCCTGACATTTGCAATATTTCACATCTATTGCTAACTGTCCCAGAACCATATGTTGCCTGGTGTGTTTTCCCACAGTCATCTGCAGTGCCACCTCTGAAGCACATCAGATTTCCACACGTGAGTGGGATTCCTCTGGGCCTTGCTGTTCTATTTCATTGTTCTGTTCTTATGCTCTGTGCCACATTGTGTTGATTAATAAAGGTTAACAGAAGGTCCTGAGAAGTGTAAGCCAGCTCTGCCTAATTTGTTCTTTTTGTGTTTGTCTTCACTATTCTTGTGAATGTATTTCCCATGTAAATTTTAGAATCAGCTTGTCAAGTTCCATTTAAAAAACAAACAAACCACTAACCCTGTTAGGATTTTTATTGTAATTTTGTTACATATATACATGAACTCAAGGGTGAAAAAACACTGTCTTCCCATCCACCATGTGGCCCTTATCTCATGTCTTTCAGTAAAATTTTATAATTACTTGCATAGTGGTTATATATATATATATTATTGTCACATACATATACTCCATATATTCTACATGTAAAAGATGTATATTTCTGTGTCTGGTCTTGTTATAGCATATAATGCCCTGCTGGGTTGATGTCCTTGGGAGGCCTGCTCTTTTCTAAGAGGAAAGGGAGGATGGGTGGACCTAGGGGAGAAGTGACACTGGGGGGAGGAGAGGAAGGGGAAACTATGGTTGGGATGGAATATATGAGAGAAGAATATAGGAAAAAGATGTATATTTCTCTATCTGCTTATATAATTATTCCTCACAGTTTTGCTAATGATATCTTAAAAATTTGTATTTCCTACATTTCTTGGTATTGTTTTTTAGAAATTCAGTGAATTTTCATATGCTGAATTTATACTTAATAAATTTATTATACTTGACATTTTGGTTCATCAAAATAATTTATATTCGGGTGCTGTACTGTTGAATAGAATTGGTGACAAAGAGCACATTTCGTCTTTGAAATATTCTAATTATTTCTTGAGACAAAGTCTCACTATGTAGCCGTAGCTGGCCTTAAACTTGCTTATGTAGGCCAGCTGGCCTCAAACTCAGAGACTGGCCTACCTCTGCTTCGCAAAGAGCTGGGATTAAAGGCATTGCCACCATGCCTGGCCTACAATTCTAATTTTCAACTCCTAGGAATAATGTGTGCTGTAGGTTTTTGGTAGATTTACTTCTTAAGTGCGTGTATATGTTTCCTGAAAAATAAATCCACGGTTGGTGTGATGGCTCAGAGAGAGGCGCTTGTTGTGTAAGTCTGGTGACCTGAGTTCAATACCCAGAACCCATGGTAGAAGGAAATAATTGACTTCTGAAAGTTGTTCTGACTTCTCCCATAGCATGCACATCCACATTCAAAGGTACACATCCTGGACACACACATATGAACACACACAAGAAAATTTAAAAAATAATAAATATTTAAAAATAACAGTGAATCAGTGTTGTACAGGGCTATCCTCTGAACTAAACTGCCACTATCTTTGGGAATTATGTTGGGTCTTCTGGCAAAAGATCACTCAGTTAGGCTTGTTGACAACTGATGCCAGAAGGAGGGGATGAGACTGTCATGGAATCCTCACCTGAGTATCCAGCTACTCCTCCCAATCAGTTGTATTCAATTTTGTCCTAAAGGTCCAGGGAGGGGCCAGAGGTTCTGGATGGGGAAGGACTCAGGGAGGGGCCCTATCTACGCAGCCATGGGGAAGCCTTCATCTGTGCTGCATGAAGACCTTCCAGTGTTGCTTTCGGGTCACACATGCTGTGTAGGTAAACCTAATAAACTCATTGGTTCACCAGGGTGAGCTCTGGTGGACTCAAACTTTGGTTTGTTGTTGGAACCTTAGAAGGAGGGGGGAGACATTGGCTAGTCTCTCCCCACCCATGAAAATTTTCACAACAATCAGAAAGAGTTGGGTACAATCTTCGTTCACAAGTTATATGCCAGCTCCTGTACAACCTGGCACTGTTCTGTACGTAGAATTTTCCAGTCACTGTGGTATCTCATATCCTCACAACCCTCTCTTTTAGCAACTGCTGACAACATTATCTCTAATCCAATATATGACAATCGTCTCTCCATTCTAGCCCATGTACCATGATCTCTCTCACAAATGTACCATGACAGTTTCCTAAATGATCTCACCAAGTACTTTCTACATTTTCCATATCCTGCAATTTGTTCTTTATTTTTTTTTTCTTTTTTGGTTTTTCGAGACAGGGTTTCTCTGTGTAGCTTTGTGCCTTTCCTGGAACTCACTCGGTAGCCCAGGCTGGCCTCGAACTCACAGAGATCCGCCTGCCTCTGCCTCCCGAGTGCTGGGATTAAAGGCGTGCGCCACCACTGCCCGGCTTGTTCTTATATATGAGTACCTACCATCCTTCTTGTCTCTCTTTCTTTTCTTCTCTCATTTAATCACATAACACTTTTGGAATCAGATGGTTTTCCTCTGTTCTTCTAGCCTACTCTGACATTATTGATCATTGATCGTCAGGAAGTCTGGGAAGTCTCTTCTGATTAGCCTGCTTCCCATTCTTGTCCACTTCCCACCCATCCTCTCTCCAGCACTGCATTGGAGTGAGGATGTGAACAGGTAAATGAGCTATGCCGTGTCCATGCTGAAAGCCCATCCTCTGTGGTCCTTAGCCCCAAGGACGCAATCCTGACTGTGATCTACAAGAGTCTGTATAACTCACCCTGCCATTCCTTCCTCTCCTAGGTCACAGTGTTCTCCTTGTCACTCTCTCTGCCTCTGCCTTTCACTCCATGGCCCCCAACACATGCCGCTGCATCCTCTGCCCTGGTCCTTGACACAGCTTGCAACTCTCCTTCTGCATCTACACAGTCCTCCCGTCTTCTCAGGCTCCACTTGGAGGACCCCTCCGAGAACACCCTGTCACCACCCAGGTACCCTTTGCTTCTCCCTCTCACATCTTTGCTCAATTCATCCCCAACACAAGAACAGCTGTGTGTGGTTTCACTGTACCCTTCCTCTCTTGCATGTTCGGGGACAGGGGCAGTTCCTGTCCCTATCTCTTCTGCCTCAGGATATCCAATTCTCTTCACTCCCAGTCTGACACCTCTATGTCATTTACTCATCTTCTGCTGTGCCAGGCACAAGCCAGGAGCTGAGGATCAGCAGTGAACAAGAAACACAGGAACTAGAGCCAGCCATGGTGGCCCACGCCTTTAACCCCAGCACTTGGGAGGCAGAGGCAGGTGGATCTCTGTGAGTTCAAGATCAGCCTGGCCTAGTCTACAGAGTGAGTTCTAGGACAGCCAGGGCTATAAGGAGAGACACTGTCTCAAAGAAAAAAAAAAGGAACAGGAACTTACTGTCATTCATGTTGTCCTCGAAAAGATAAAAAGATTCCCAGGTGATGGTGACACATGCCTTTAACCCAAGCACTTAGGAGGCAGAGGCAGGTAGATCTATGTGAGTTTGAGGCTAGCCTGGTCTACAGAGTGAGTTCCAGGACAGCCAGGGGTACACAGAGAAGCCCTGTCTTGAAAAACAAACAGAAAGAGAGAGAGAGAGAGAGAGAAAGAAGAAAATGAAAAAGAAGACATAGGAAAGTTGACAAAACCAACTGATGGCTCCGCTATCCATTGTGAATACAGCAGGAAATGTCATTCTCCTCCTCCAGTTGGATTCTTTGATGACATAACTATGTCAGGAAAGATCGGCTTATTAAAAGCCCTGGAAACGATGGATTACAAGATGAATGTGTTACCAGTGATCTCTCTAGAGCTGAAAAAGGAATCAAAGAAATGCCTATTTTGGGGACTGTGCCAAATACATCACAACAAGTCCAAGGAAAATCAATTCCACTATCAATT
>LZPO01044434.1:384118-396764 GCA_001675575.1 Neotoma lepida | reverse complement strand
GTTATTGGGCTAGAGAGATGGCTCAGCAGTTAAGAATGCATACTATACTTGTAGAGAATCCAAGTTCATTTCTCAGCACCCACAAGCACTTGTAACTCCAGCCCCAGAGGATCTGACACTCTCCTCTAGACTCCGAGGGCACCCACACACCTGTGGCATCCACAGCACACATATGCACAAATAAAAAGGAATCTTAGACCTGTTATTAATATTTAAGGTCTATGTATCATGAGAAACAAAGAGGAAAATGCTTAGTGAAGGGGAACCCACTACCATCTCTCATGTGGCATATTTGCCCTTTGCTTTTTCATGTGTGTCAAGAGCAGTTCTGGGGTTATCTGTGAAAGAAATGCTCCCATGATTTATTCTGGATTCTCTTTACATTGACCAAGAAGACATGTATTTTCCCTTTTCTTACTTGGTTACCTTTCATGTTAGTTTCCTTACACTCAGAGGTCACATTAACCTATCGAAATAAAAACTATACGTATCCTAAGGCTACAAAGGTGGTGAGGCATTGGTTTCTGTATCCTCTTCATATTCCCAATGGGAATCATTCACTTGTCTATATCTGGGCCACTTTGACACCCCACCTAGAGTTGAGCAATGGAAGCAGTGCCATTGAATGTCCTAAATAGCCTCAAATATTTACCACCTGGATCTTTATAGAAAAGCTTACCCAAACTTTGTCATACATGACTAAATAATTCCTGGTGGGCACATTAATGGTGCTGCCATAGGACAATGAAGGACATGCTGAATTGTTTACAAGTTTGTCATTTGCCTCAACAATAGTGGCAGATATTAGCTAAACCCCCTGGATGCTACATGAGAGTCCTCTAGTCAATCCAGCCCACAGTGACCCAGGAACAATCTGCTATCACAGGCCCTGACCCGGCCTCAACTACCCCCACCCTATGTACTGTTTTCTTCCCGGCACATCTGCAGAGACAGCTGAATGCTTAAAGCTGAGTTTAGTTTATGTGTGTAAGCAGAGCATCATTCACCACACTTGGAAAATGGACTCAACAGATTTTTTTTTTACAGTTTATACAGTTATTCATTTATGGTGTGTGTGTGTGTGTGTGTGTGTGTGTGTGTGTGTGTGTGCATGTGAATTGCACATGAGGGGGCATGTGTGTCTGTGTGTGTTTGGGTACATGAAGGCCACAGGCGTGCTGCAGAGGTCAGAAGACAACTTGAACGAGTCAGCTTTCTCCTTCCGCCACATGGAGGTCTAACTGAGGCCACCAGACTTGGCAGCACGTGCCTTTACCCACTGAGCTATCTCACCGGCTCTCAACAAGGTTTTCTATATTAATTTGCACCTCCACTTTCCAGGAAAATTCATTTTATAATCTATGTACATTTTCAGCTCCATATTGCAGGTGCTTTAGATATCTTTGGGAAAATGAAATGTCTTGATTTTGAGGCTTAAAAGAAAACTCTTAATTTGGGACATTTGTGTAGATACTACAAAGATTAAAATTTCACAACCTTTGCAGTGAAGTCAGTGTTATCACAACTGTTATTGAGAAACAACAGGACTGTTGTTGTAGAATGGAGCTAGATATTTAAGTTTCCTAGAATGTTGCAGTTTTGTTTTGTTTTTTGTTCTTTTTTTGTTTTTGTTTTTGTTTTGTTTGTTTGTTTTTTGAGACAGAGTTTCTCTGTGTAGCTTTGGCGCCTGTCCTGGAACTCACTCAGTAGTCCAGGCTGGCCTCGAACTCACAGAGATCTGCCTGCCTCTGCCTCCCGAGTGCTGGGATTAAAGGCGTGCGCCACCATTGCCAGGATAAATGCTGCAGTTTTTAAAAATGCCTTCCAGAAGCTAAGAAAAAGTAGTAAAATATTTCAGTGTTAGGAGTCTCCATCAGTAAAATCTGGGGTTCTTCTAAAAATTGTCTTTAAATATACAGTTGTTTATCTTGTTTATCTGCTTGAGAAGGGGTTTGTTATCATCTCACTAGGCTGAAGACATGAAGTCTTGGTTTCTGCAGTAGATCACAATGTCATATCATAGTTGCTCTTCCCTACCCATATGCCCTCAGCCACCACCTTATCTGTTCATGGTTCTTGGCCAGAGAGAATGACTCAAACACTTATTCTTCAATGCTCTGGCCATTAGATATTTGCTTTGAATGGATTCTTTTAATTACTCATTGCCGTAAATCACAAAACATAGGCGTACTAAGAAGAGATCTAGCCCTATCATGTATACCTCTATAACCCCTTTCAAAATAGGAACTCAACTTGTGTTTGACAGTCTGGCCCAATCACTCCCAGAGATTACAGTAAAGTCCAGCCTCTCTGCCAGTTCATTGAGAAGAATGAGCAATCCGAAGAGGCCAGCTGCAAGTGTCAACTTCTCTTTCAATGGAGACATTATTGTTTTCCCTGGCCAAATAATTTCTCTAATTGAAATGAAAATCTCTAATGCAGAAGGGCATCATGGGAGTCCACTAAGCCGTGAACTCACCATGAATTAAACCATTGATGGAGTTTGTGTTCTCATGGGCCAATCACCTCTACATATTGCCACAAACAAAGACCAGGCCTTTAACACATGTGCCTTCATATCCAAACGAGAATATGGCTTTTCTCTCGACTCCTTATGAGAAAATTTTAATTGAGTATTCTGAAAGTTGCTGGCTAGTCAACCAATGACTGGGACACAGCCTATGCGTATAGCTCACTCATACCTCTGTCCACTTGTCCTTCTGGCAAAATGAACAGCCTGGTGCACTGTTAGAGGTTTGTTCCTCCCAGGGGATTCACCTTCACCACTGCCTTCAGGGCTGACCCAGTTGGAACTATAGTGACATACTTGTCCACTTTGGGCCTGCATGGTGGACAATGTTTTAGTTATGTCCCTCCATGATTTTAGTCTTCTGGTTATCCAATCAAACCTAATTATGAGTACTGTTGTGGTAAGATTTTTTTAATGCAGAAATGTGGTCTTTCTTTTGGTAGCACTAAAAGAAAAACTAAGCAAACAACTGTGTTCCTGTTGAAAACAATGTTTACACTTTGGTATCATTCAGGATTCCTAGGAGCTGTTCTAAAATGTCTGCAAATCTTATGAGCATGGTAGTCTATGAATTTCTTACAATAAAAAGGATCCTCTGACAATGGGATGAAGAAATACGTTTGGAGCCTGGGGAGATTGCTCAGTGGGTAAGAGCACTTGCCATGCAATCATGAGGATCTGAGATCAAATCCCTAGCACCCACATAAAAATCAGGACATAGCCAGCCATGTAACTCCAGCACTCTGGGGATAGGAGGTGCATGGAGACAAGAGGATCACTCAGACCTTCTGGCTGTCAGCCTAACTACAGGTTGAACTTGAGATCCTGTCTCAAGGGAATAAGGTGGGATACAATGCCAGGGACCAGCCTCAGCAGTTTTGCGAGTCCTGAAGGACAGGGATATCTTGGTAGGTGCAAGTGAAGACTCAGACACGTATGTTAATGCAAGCTGACGAGTCTCATCAGGTCTCGAGCGTCTGGGTTCTGCAATGCTCTGCTTTCTGTTCTCAACTCTCAGTTCCTCTTCTCTTCTCTCCATCTGATTCACCCCCAGTCTTTTATTGTGTAATATCACAAGGAAAATGGGGGATGAGATAATTCAACAAATAATCAAAAATCAGCAAAATATACCCTCGTCCCTTAAATCGTTTCCCAGGCAAGGAACCAAAGCCATTTCTGCTTAACTTTTAAAAATTACAAATATCTTTTCATCTGAGGTCAACTGACCCAGAGATTTACTATGTGCGGTTTCTCAGAAAGAAAAGAAATACAAGTTAGTATGCCAAACAATTAAGTTCCTCTTTCATTCAGACTTCAGACTATGACATTTCATTTATATCTTTAGCTTGTGGGGTCTCACAACTCAGCAAGAGCTCTCTCCACAAAATTTTTGCACTTTTTGTCTTTAGTCTTTCTTAAGCATTCTAACTGCTCTTTAAAATCTCTTATTCTTTCTTCCTTTGGTCTACACTGCCAAGGGAGGCCTGGGACATGTCTCAATGACTGCTTCTGTGCCGATGGTGCACACCTTCCCCGTTCTGTTCCTATCCCCTGCTAATGGATGGGGCCCCCAAGACCTGCCATGGGGCTCAGCCTGATCAAGGTCTAACTCCAAGAGTGAAATGAAATGTCACTGCCTATGGTTGCTTAGCCACTGAGACTGTGTATAAAGGCTTCCCATACTTATAATTGGTCATCCCATCTATAAGTCAGTCCATCCTCCACCTTCTGCCACCATCCTTCCTTGTTCCAAATTAAATCTGATGATAGGTTTTTCACTGGAAATCACTGGTAATGCAACAGGCATAGAGTTGAATTTCACATAATGATAATCTTCAACTCAGTCTGCCTATGCACTGCATCCCACATACCATAATTTATTACATGACATTTAATACAATTATTCCACGTTTCTAAGCCTCTTCGAGCTGTAGGGTTTTTCCCACGACTTGTACAACAGCCTTCACTCCAGCCTTGGTAATTATTTCTGTATCATTAGTGGTCACATTGATATCATCTATATCCAGTTTCATGGAAACCGCCACAGGGGAAGGAAAAAAGATCATGAAGAATAGATAAAATAGAAAGATCATAAGAACCAGTAACAGTTGGATGGATGAGAACATGACATGCATGCACCATAAAGTCTGACCTCGGGACACAAGGGTTGTTTTCTCCCTGGCCCACGGTTGGCAGACTTATCAGAGTGTCCCGTGGGGTATGCCTGGAGGGAGCAATGTCCTCGATCACAGGTTCCTCCATGCGGGACTCTTCTGGCAGCACTTCAAGCATTTGAATGCCGTCTCCAGCAGTACCAGAGTGCAAGACAGCTAAAGTTTTCTTTTTTCTTTTTTTTATTATTAAAAAACATTTTTTATTATTAAAAACATTCGATGTACAACTGCAGGAGAGATAATATACAGATATCTTGAACATAAATAGAGATACAAATTCTTATCCTAATAGTGAAATGTTTCACTAAAGCATGCCCAGTGATTGGGCAAAACCCAAACTTATTTTATGCTACAGTCATCCTAGGGTCCTTCCTGCTAGGTAGCCTTTCTGGATCTGTGGTTGCAGAGTGATTGACCTTTGGTTTATATCTAGTATCCACCTATTAGTGAGTACATACCATGTTTGTCCTTCTGAGTCTGGGTTACCTCACTCAGGATGATATTTTCTAGTTCCATGCATTTGCCTGCAAATATCATATGGTCATTGGTTTTCTCTGCTGAGTAGTACTCCATTGTGTATATGTACCACATTTTCTTAATCCATTCTTCAGTTGAGGGGCATCTAGGTTGTTTCCAGGTTCTGGCTATTATGAATAATGCTGCTATGAACATAGTTGANCATGTGTCCCTGTGNTATGATTGAGCATTCCTTGGGTATATNNCCAAGAGTGGTATAGCTGGGTCTTGAGGAAGATTGATTCCCAGTTTTCTGAGAAACCACCATACTGATTTCCAAAGTGGCTGTACAAGGTTGCACTCCCACCAGCAGTGGAGGAGTGTTCCTCTTACTCCACAACCTCTCCAGCATAGACTGTCCTCAGTGTTTTTGATCATAGCCATTATGATCATAAAGTTTTCTTCTGGCCGCTATGCACACATGCAGGCACCCCCTCACTCATCTGTGGTGGTTTGAATGAGAAGTGTCTCTCAGCATTTTGGGCATTTGAAGGCTTGGACTCTGATTGGTGGTGCTGTTTGGGAAGGCTTAGGAGATGTGACCTTGGAGGAAGTATATCCCTGAGGCCAGCCTTTGAGGCTTAAAAGACTGGAGCCATTTCAAGTTTGCCCTCCCTGATCTCTGCTTTTGGTTTGAGATGTGAGCTCTCATCACATTCTTACCACCATGTCTCCCTCTAGCATCATAATTACCTTCCATGCTGTATAACTATCCCTCTGAAAAGAGACATAATAAAATTGAAAACTTTAGTTTTAAAACTTTTTAAAAAGATGTATTGATTTTTATTTTATGTGTGAATGTTTTGCTGGCATGGTGCAGTACCCAAGGAAGCCAGAAGATGGCATCATATCCCCTAGATAGAGGTGGTTGTGAGTGGCCATGTGGGTGTTGTGAGCCACCATGTATATACTGGGAATTAAACCTGGATCCTCTCCAAAAGCAACCAGTACTTTAACCACTGAACCATCTGTCTATCCCCCACCAGCTTTAAACCTTGATTACATACAAGTGCAATTTCTGTATTTGGGCAAATTTACAAGTTTTTCTTATGTGTGTATGCATGTGTGCATGTCTTCCTTGATCAGGTCACTCTCCACTTTATTCTCTGAGGCAGGCTCTCTTAAAGTTATTTTTCTGTCCAACCAAATCACTTTCTAACCCTTTTGTTTGGACAAGGATCAAAGGCAAAAGATGTTCATTTTATCTTTGTAATTAGGAATCTTCACTCTGGTCTTCAACAGTTTTTACAGAGGCTATGGTCCTTCATATCCCTTTCTCCATTTTTCTTAGTGAGAAAATGGCTACTAGGGAGTCAACTTCTCACTGAGGTTTAGAGTTTCTTGAAGCAAATGCTGTTTGTTTTCATTTAGGAAAGACTCAATGTGGGCAATTTGGGTAAGCAGCTTATAGATTTCCTTGTGGTTTATGGTAAGTCTCCAGCATGAGTAATCCAACCTTAACTTTCCAGAATTTCAGAGGCTAAGGTACAAGTGTGTGTGTATGTGTATGTGTGTCACAGGGCTTCATTATTTAGCTTGAGCTGATCTCAAACTTACTATGTAGCCTAGGCCAGCCTCAAACTCAGGTGACATTTCTACTTTGACCTTCTAATACCTCAGCCTCCCCTAAGTGTTGAGATTATAGGTATGTGCCACCAGGTCAAACTATGGCACGAATATTGTAGAGTCTAGGCTCATTTATAATTTTCTGGACAAAAAATGCCTGTACATTCAATGAATCTCTAAGATTTTATATATATGTTATATATATTTAATATATATATGTATATATATATATTATATATATATAAAAGCAAGCAAGTATTGGTTGCTTTTGGAGAGGATCCAGGTTCAATTCCCAGTATATATATATATATAAAGCTATACCCATATTATATTGTGTAGATTTCCAAATTTCACATCTAAATTGGTAAGTAACACCATGAAGCTGTGGCTGACTGAGAAAAGACATCACAGTCAGTGAATTCTTGTTGACCTAATATTTGTACATTTAAAAAAAATAAAATAACTTTATTCTAATTAACTCACTAATAAAAACGACTACACAGTTTAAGGAAGCCACTCCAATACTTGCCCAGTCCCTAACTCTGTACATCTCAATGAGTACCCATAGTTAGAATAGCCATTCTGAATCAATGGAGCATCACTTAGGGTATTTTACTTTCACTATTAGTTACATGATTATTCACTTGTTTATCAGGAAAAAAAATCACGACAGAGTTTGTCCTAGGGTTTCTATTGCTGCAATGAAACACCGTGACCAAAAGCAACTTGGGGAGCAAAGGGTTTATGTGGCTTACACTTCCACACTGTAGTCCATCACTGAAGGAAGTCAGGACAGGAACTCAAACAGGGCAGGAACCTAGAGGCAGGAGCTGATGCAGAGGCCATGGAGGGGTACTGCTTACTGGTTTGATCCCCATGGCTTGTTCAGCTTGTTTTTGTTTGTTTGCTTGTTTTGTTTTTCAAGACAGGGGTTCTCTGTGTAGCTTTGGAGACTGTATCCTGGAACTCGCTCTGTAGACCAGGCTGGCCTCAAACTGCCTGACTCTGTCTTCCAAGTGCTGCTGAGATTAAAAGCATGTACCACCACTGCCTGGCTGTTCAGCCTGCATTTTATAGAACCCAGGACCACCAGCCAAGGGATGGCACCATCCACAATGGGCTGGGCCCTCCCATATCAATTACTAATTTAAAAAATGCTTTATAGGCTGGCTCATAGCCTAATCTTATGGAGGCATTTTCTCAGTTGAGGCTCCTTCCTGTCAGATGACTACAGTTTGTCAGGTTGACCTAAATCTAGCCAGCACAGAGTTGAAACTAGGAGAAAAAACCTTTATACCCCCTTTCATGACTCAGGTATCCTTTTGCCTACATTCATGCCTTCCCCAGCACCTAATGTCACTCTCAAACTGTTTCCTTTCTACTTGCACTTTTGAAGACATGGTGAAGGGAGAAATAATCTTCCAAATTTTAGCCAAAGTAGCCCATTTTCCAGCAGACCACCAGTTAATTGTGTGTTCTAAAGCTACGTGCCAGACTGCAGTGAAGCAAACCATCCCTCCCACAGTCTGACAGTGTTTACTGAGGCTCCGCCTAAATGCATGGTTCCACTGGAAGTCTTGTTTGCTTCCACCCTCTCTCCAGCATTGCCTAAACTTAGAGCTGTCAATTCCAAGGCAGGCATTTCTTTTATGGGAAAGTGACACAACAGTTGTCACCTGAACACGGACCCCCCCCCCACAGAGATCCAAAATGAATCAGGGTGGAGCGACTGCAGGGGAAATGCCAGAAAGTAGACATCATCCTCCATCTGATTTGGAATGGCATGCCTCCTTGATGAGTGCGCTCTGCTGTCTTAAGCACTCCAAGTGCTTCATGGAAGAGAGAATCCACAGATATCCCTGCAAGCAGTGTGTACAGACTGCAACTGCAGGAGAGCTGTAACTACAGTTCCATGGCCCTTGTTACAGCTAAGAAGACATGCTCAGCCTCAGTGTCACCAGCCTGAAGGAGATCCCTAGCTAGAAAGCAACATGCAAGGAGTATCTTCCACATCAGCCTGAGTTGGCAAGAAAGTTAGATAAAAATGGTGGAGGAAATGGAGATTTTTGTAATGTTGCTCATGACTGTGAAACAAAAAGGCCATGAGTACAAAAGACAAAACCAAACAAAAGCCTTGTTCCTGGACCCAACCCCTAAAACCCCATGCAAAGAACTGGAGAGTAAGGAGGAAACCAGCGAGGTAGAAGGTGTGGATGATATCCGCACACACCAATCCAACTCTTGGTACAGAAAAAGAGAAAAGTTCACATTAAGAATGGAGACAAAGATTCTGACAATGGCCCTATTTAAGGGAATATTTTGATTCTAAGCCGCTTGAATGGAGAAAAGCTTTTAAACAGGCATAGAAAGGAAGTCATTCCTGATTGGTTTGTGAGGCTCTGGCATGTGGATGTGAATGTCAACCAGCTTTAAGCATATTGCTGGCGAAGGGACTAAGCCATCCTTTGCCTTGTCAATGCCTGCAGAACCTCCAACTGTATGAAAGAAATCACTCACTCCTTAAGGACTGGCTCATGTGGGCCATTAAAGACCCTGGATACTGCCTGCCAATGTACCAATACATTTTAGTGATTAGAAAACTATTGGAGGACCAGGTGATGTTATGAGAGCTGAGGATGTAGGAGGCAGCTTTTGATGCCAATGTACCAGGTCAAATAACTGTGATTACTAAGACCCCTCCCAATATTTAATGCAACAGAACCTCAGATGAAGTTTTGATCCCTAGGGGCTTTATTAAGCCCACTAGTGGAGCACAAGATCTTTGGGATGGGGAAGCTCTAGCCAACACAAACGACTTGAACTGCTGCACAAACCAAGGATGCAGTGTTAAGGCAGCCAAAAGGACACAAAAAGGGGGAAACAATCAAGAGTTACCCAAGAGTGACCAGGAAACCAACACGGTGGCACTTGTACCATGCTGGTGTGCCACAGGATACAATTGATAGGAAACTCAATGCTGTCTTCGTAATTTTCCCCTAAATCAGGGAAAGATGAGAATCTGGTGCATATCCTTTCTCATGCTGGAATCAAATGATCTTATACAGGGGGACTCCCCCAGCCATTTTTCACATGGTGGTCATACGGGGCAACTGGAGGTACCACATTGAGCTGCAATCATATTGGCCTTCTGATAATGTAAAGGCCCCGTGGGATTTGGTAGCCATTGGGATAGAGTGCATATCAATTTGTGGGTGTTTCTTCTAACAGGGAAGGCAATAGGAAACTGAGAATAGATAGGGAGATCAAACAGTACAGGAAATGTAAGCTTATCGGAATGGGAGGTGGGAAACTACCCCCTGCATGTTCTTTTGTGAGTGGACTGCTTATATTTTCCCTCTTGAAAAACTCCTAGGATTAGAAGTGGTTCTGAGGAACAGTCTACACACCAAAGTCGGAAAATTTATCCTGAAGACACAAACAGTAAAGATAGTAACTTGCCGCTGGGCATAATGAAAACTGGTAAAGCTACCATACAGCTCCTGGAGAATGGCTATAGATTATAGGGAGCTAAATACAGTGGTAGCCATTGTCTACTCTACTGTACCCAACATTGCTCTTCTGATGGAACAGCTAATACAAGTGGTGTGATCATGTGCTCATTTTCATCTTGCTAATGTTTTTTTTATTCCTTTAACCCCTGCACCCCATGACCAGTGCACATTTCACCTGCAATGGATAGCAGTGGAATTTCATAGCATCCCCCTATGGTTGGGCACAAGTCCCACTACTTGCTATGTGATAGTGGACCTCACTTTACCATCCTACCCACTCATTGGAAAAATAATTCACTATATAAACAATGGGATAACCTCTTTACAGATTTAGAAAAACATCATCTGGTGGTTATACAAGTACGTCTGTAAGAGCAATGATGGGATGTTAATCTATATAAGATCCAAGGGCCTGGCACAGCTACAAATTTTGGGGGATTCTTGTGGTTTGGCAAGACATACATTAATATCTATAAGAGAAAGTCATTAACTTGATTTTTTAAATTTGATTTTTATTTTATGTGTATGGTGTTTTCCCTGTGTGGTGGTTTGAATGACAATGTCCATCCACATAGGCTCATATGTTTGACCATTTGATTCCCAGTTTGTGAAGGATTGCAAGGTGTGGCCTTGTTGGAAGAGGTGTGTCACTGGGAGTGGATTTTGAGGTTTCAAAGCCAGTGCCATTCCTAGTTTCTCTCTCTCTCTTTCTCTCTGTCTCTCTGTCTCTGTCTCTCTGTCTCTGTCTCTCTGTCTCTCTGTCTCTGTCTCTGTCTCTCTGTCTCTCTGTCTCTGTCTCTCTGTCTCTGTCTCTCTGTCTCTGTCTCTGTCTCTCTCTCTGCCTAGTGCTTGTGGGTTGAAATGAGAGCGCTAAGCTAGTACTCCAGCATCATGCCTGCCTTCCTGCTCCTATGCCCCCCACCATGATGATCAAGAACTCTAGCCCTCTGGAATCATGATGCCAAAATTAAACTCTTTCTTCTATAAGTTGCCTTGGTCACGGTGTTTTGTGACTAGGACAGCCTGCATGTATATCTGTTCATCATATATGTGCCTGGTGCTCATGGTGCTGGAAGAGAGCATTGGATCCTCTGGAGTTGAATTACATGTGTTGCGAGTCACCATATGGGTGTTGAAAATCAAGATCAGGTCTTCTGAAAGAGCAACCAGTGCCCACAACGGCTGAGCCATCTCTCTAAGCTTGTTTTTTTTTATTTTTTTTAAACAGAAGCCTGTACCAATAAATGCGAAGTAGATACACGTATTTCTAGGAGTTCTGAGTATGGCAACTGTCTTAGTTGGGGTTTCTATTGCTGTGATGAAACACTGTTACCAACGCAACTTGAGGAGGAAAGGGTTTACTCCAGCTTACACTTCCACATCAAGTCCGGCATCAAAGGAAGTCAGGACAGGAACTCAAGCAGGGCAGGAACACTGGGGTGGAAATCTGGAGGCAGAAACTGAAGCAGCAGCTATGAAGGAGTGTTGCTTACCAGCTTGCCTTCATACTCAGCCTGCTTTCTTAAAGCACTCAGGATCACTAGCCCAGCCATCAACCACTAATTAAGAAAATGAATACAGGCTTGCCCACAGGGCAATCTGGTGGCCATTGTTGTATAACAAGATTTTTTCCTTGGGAGACACTACACACACATCTACTCTCCCCAGACAGGGAGCCAATGACAGACCAAAGTTTAGATATCACCAAAGACCAACTTGGTGATTCAATGAGTTTTACTGGTGTTACAGGAATATGGATGAGAGGTTACTTACAGAAGGAGAAATGACTCAAAGACAGCTGCATCCCCAAAGTCCACCCAAGCCCGGGTGACAGCTCAGAAAAGCTGGGAACCTGGAGCACACTGCACAGCCTGCGGCATCTTAGGCTGGAGAGTGTCCTTTCCAAGTGTCTCAGTTGGTCTAAACTGCTCTTCCAGGCAGCTCGACTGGTTTCTGCTTCTTCTGGGCAGCTGGTCTGCTCCTGGAGTCTTCTTTGCAGCTTGGCTTGTCAGGGAGGGATTCTTAGCAGCTTGGCTTGTTTACTCCTAGGAAGAAGGGGCCTAGTGAATCTGGTCAGTTTTGGGGGCTCTGAAGCTATTTTGAGTTGTTTGCCTTCTGTTAAGGTACTTCCTGATATAATGTTTCAATAGCAAAGGAGATTGCTACCGTTCCCGCTTTCCAAACAACTCTAACTTGTGTCAAGTTAATATAAAAACTAGCCATCCCCCGGCGGTGGTGGCGCAGGCCTTTAATCCCAGCACTCGGGAGGCAGAGGCAGGCGGATCTCCTGAGTTTGAGGCCAGCCTGGGCTACCAAGTGAGTTCCAGGAAAGGCGCAAAGCTACACAG
>LZPO01044434.1:358566-375507 GCA_001675575.1 Neotoma lepida | reverse complement strand
TCATTTTAAGAGCGCTCTCTCTATAGAAATGTCACCCGTAAGTAATGACACTTACACTTGCTCCTTTCCAGCCTTTGTGTTTTCACATTTCCCTGGTCTGCCACAGTACCAATGTCTAACATTTCATCCTTGGCTTGTGTGAAGATTTTAGGGAGAAAATACTTGCTATTTTTAAGTGAATTTTGACATTGTCATAGAGCAGGGGTTTTTGTTTGTTTGTTTTGTAGACATGCTGCATTATTTATTTATTTGGTTGGTTGGCTTTTTCAGGCAGGGAGAAGTTTGAGATAATCTCTCTATGTAGTCCTGGCTGTCCTGGAGCCCACTATAAAGATCAGGCTAGTCTCAAACTCATAGAGATCCTCTTACTTCTGTGTCCTGTGCATTGGGATTAAAGGCAGACACCACCACACCTTGCCTACACTTTATTATTTATTAATTGTTAGGTTGGTTTGCATCATAACAATGGGTGTCATCAAGATCGCATCCCTCATTGCACTGTGCTCATGTTCACCTGGCCATGCCCTCCCCTCTCCCTTTTTCCCTCTCTGCTACTGCACTTCCTCCACCCAAATGGGCCTGATGCTGCTTCCTGTTGTGTATACATAGTGCTAAATCTAGATTGTCATATGAGAGAAAACACAGGCTAGTTTGTCTTCTGTAGAAACACTTCAGTGGGTTACAGCGCTTGTTTTGTGTTCTCAGTTGTTTTCAAGTCACGAAGAGGATTTGAACTTTAAGGTATCTTTAAAATGACCTTAATCTTTCCCTGACTCTTTCCTGCCCTTAATGTTGATTGAAGTTAAAGCAGCCTTGCTTTTCTGCATTGAACTGTACGGTGACATGTGGCATGGTTTCCACCCACCTTTGGTTTTTTTCTTGATAATCTTTTATTTAAGATGCTTGTCTCAGGGCTGGAAAGATGATTCAGGGAGTAACCGGAACGATGATCAGGTTACTCTGATGATCTCATTTCAATCTCTGGTACCCACATGGTGGAACCCATAAGTTGTCCTCTGACCCTCACACTTGCACCATGGCATATGTACACACACACACACACACACACACACACACACACACACACAAACACACACAAATAATAAGTTTTAAAATAGATATTTGTTTCTGTTTTCAGGGGAGACTGTGCTTCACAGTTTGGTTCTCTTCTAACGTACATCTTAGTAGGTTGGTATCAGCTTCTGTTGGCTTCACAAAGTGAGCTAGAAACTTGTCTATTTTTTTTTCTGTTTCATGAATAACACATTTTTTTCACCCAAATGTTTAGAAGACTTCTTACCAGAAGCCTGTGGATACAACGTTTCAATTTGTGTCCTGACAAATCTCACCAAATACAAAAAACATTCAGATTTTCTGTTCCATGGGAATTTTGTTACATTCTATCTTATCTCCGTTTTTAAACCTAAGGGAAGTTTTTCATAATATTTTGCTCCTCCCACTTCACCACGTCTGTGCTCGTGATTATGTCTTCTTTCATTTTATTTTGCTTTGCTTTTGAGTCTGGGTGTTATTCTGTAGCCTAGATTGGCTTCAAACTTGCAGCAATCCTCCTTCAGTGTCCAAACACTGGGTTATACTCATCATCTACGACACCAGCTTGTGTCCATCTCCTCTCTCTGGTAATTGTTTTCTTTGCTGCATACAGCTGAAAAGCTGTATGCAACACCATCTGCCACTTCTTTTTTTTCCTACCTCAGTGAGATCAGACTTGAAAAGTCTTTGTCTATCTCTATATCTTGAGGTGTTATTCCTGTTTGCCTGTAGCAATCTCAGTGTTTCAGGTCAGAGTTTAATCCATTTTGAGTTTCCGTCTTCCTATCTAGTTTGAGTCTTGCAGATGCTCAGCTTGTCAAGCACCACTTAGTGAAGAGGCTTCATTTCTCCACATATGTATCTTGGCATCTTTGTTGAGAAATAGTTGTATTTATTGGTCTTATTTCTTGGGTCCTCTATTCTGTTTCATTGTGTCTCTCTTCCCTTCCTCTCCTCTCCTCTTTTTCTCTCTGTCTCTGTCTCTTTGTTTCCTTCTCTCTCCTCCCCTATCTTGCCTCCCCTCCCTGTGTCTCTCTCTCTCTCTCTCTGGGTGCCAACACAGGCTGTTTTTGTCACTGTGATTCTGTAGTATAATTTGAATTTAGGAATTATGATGCATTGCTCTTGTTTAGTCAGAATTGATATTATTATTATTATTTGGTGTCCTTTGTACTTCCATCTAGATTTTTATAGTTCTTTTTAGTTTTGTTAATGATGTCACTGAAATTTTGGTGAGGATGGCATCGAACCTGTACATCATTTTAGGTAATATGGCAACTTTACCAACATGATATTTGCCAACTAACCCATGGACATGAGAAGTCTTTTCATCTAGCATTGTCTTAAATTTATTTTTTTCAGTCTTTTATAGTTTCCATGGTAGAGCTCTGTTATTTATTTGGTGAGGTTTATTTCCAGGTGTATATGGAGGCTATTGAACTGGAGTTGTTTCCCTGCCTTATTTTCACTCTGTTATCGGTGTGTAGCAAAGCTACTGATTTCTGAATTTGGATGTCACGCCTTGCTACTTACTGACAGTCCCATTGAATGTGTGGAAGTCAGAGGACAATTTGTGGGAGTTTGTTCTCTCCTTCTATCACAATGACTTTGTATTAGTTGAGCCATGCTGCAGTCCCAGAAAAAAACCAGCATGGTCCTGGCTCGTAATCATTTATTGTGTTGTCAAAATAGGTTTGCAAACATTTTATTGAGGAATTTGGTTCCTCTCTTGTTTTCTTACTCTGCGTTGCTATGCAAATGATACTGGGTCATAGAATGCTTGGCATTGTTGCTTCCCTTTCTAGTTTATGTAGCAATTTAAGGAACACTGATGTCAGTTCCCCCAAGGTCTTGGAGAATTCAACCATGGATTCACTGAGTCTTGGCTTTTCTTTGCTGAGAGATTTTTTTTATTATTGCTTCATTCTCATTACTTGTTATTTATTTGTTTAGGTTGGTTTAAGTGCCTATTATGTGCCCACAAATTTATCCATTCTTTTTAGATTTTCTAATTTATTGGCATATAGATTAGATCCATTGGCTGAATTCTACCACGAGGCAAAATCTCTCCTGAAAATAGAAATAAATACATTTTAGATATTTGTGTGCGTGTGCTTGTGTGCGTGTGTGTATACATGCCATGGTGCAAGTGTGAAGGTCAGAGGACAATTTGTGGGTTCCACCAGGTGGGTTTCATCATGTGGATTCCAGACATTGAAATGAGGGCATCAGGCTTAGCAGCAAGCATTTTTACCCCTTGAACATCCTGCTGGCACTGAGACAAACATCTTTTTGATTTTTGTTTTTTGTTTTTGTTTGTTTGTTTTTTGGTTTTTCAAGACGGGGTTTCTCTGTGTAGTCCTGGCTGTCCTGGAACTCACTCTGTAGACCAGGATGGCCTCAAACTCACAGAGATCTGCCTGCCTCTGCCTCCTGAGTGCTGTGATTAAAGGTGTGCACCACCACCAGCCTGCTGACAAACATCTCAAATAAATGATTATCAAACAAAAACCAAAGGTAGGTGACAAACATGCAGCATGTCACCGTACAGTTCAATGCAGAAAGGCAAGGCTGCTTTAACTTCAATCGACGTTAAGGGCAGGAAAGAGTCAGGGAAAGAGTAAGGTCATTTTAAAGATACCTTAAAGTTCAAATCCTCTTCGTGACTCGAAAGCAACTGAGAACACAAAACAAGCGCTGTAACCCACTGAAGTGTTTCTACAGAAGACAAACTAGCCTGTGTTTTCTCTCATATGACAATCTAGATTTAGCACTATGTATACACAATACAGGATCCGTGGTTGAATTCTATCAGATCTTGAAAGAACTACCATCAATGTTCCTTAAACTGTTAATACAATCCTTCGAGTTTCAGTATCATTTCTAGTAATGGTCCTTTTAAATACTCTAATTTATTCATTTAGATCTCTTTTGTTTAGTTATCTTGGCTCATGGTTTGTCCATCTTATCTTTTCATAAAACCAACTGTTTATTTCACTCATCTTTGTATTGTTCTTTTAGTCTCTGACTTGTGGTTATATCTTTCCCTCTGTTTTCAGGTTTGGCTTTTTATAATTTGTCTAAGACTATGAGGAACATCATTAGGTTTATTGAAATCTCTCTGGTTTTTGTTTTGTGGGCACTCAGGCCTGTATACTTCATCCCAAAAGTTACATTTTTATCGCCATTGAACCATAGGGATTTAAAAAATCCCCTTCCTGCTTTCTTTGCTGACCTGATAAATAGTCAGAAATCTAGTATTTAATCTCTGTTGGCTGATATAATTTCTGTAGTTCATTTTGCTGTTCTTTTCTGAGTTCATACTATTATCATCTAATAAGATGCAAATTTTTAGATCTAGTAAGACTTAGTTTATGACATAAAATGTGATCCATTTTGCAGATGGCTCCATGGGCTGAGAAGAAAAACGTGTATTCGTGACTGTTGGAGAGACTATTTGATAGAGTCGGGTAAATGGTGCAGTTGTCCTCTGCCATTTGGTGATTTGCTTGCCTGGATGGTCTATCAGTTGAGAATGTGCTGTTGAAGTCTGTCACTCTTCTTGTATCTCGCCCTCCCTGCTCCTTTACATGTAGTACTTCTTGATCTAGGAAATTGATTGCATCAATGTGGGAATAGCTTTTACAGAAAATACCTTTTGCCTCAAGAAACTGAACTTTTTCCAGATCTTGCAGCCAAGTTAATACTATTTCTTGAGATTATTTAAAACTACATATATAACCTGCTATTCTAGTACGAAGTCAGCCTGTTTAACTTGACTTTAAGAAAGCAATGTAATCTAAGTTACTATGCGCTGGATTTCCCATGCAATAAGCTAAATGCATAGCTTTAGTATTAAAGTATGTATGCTTCCATGTCCCTGACCAAGGATTATGTATGTGTGTATGTTGTGGGAATCATTCTGAAAGCAGCTAACAGGTTAAAAGCAACCTTACATGACAAATGTCCCATATATGTGGGAAGCAGCATGTGAATATAGGTTGATAACATCTTTCTGCAGTTTTAAATGCTATGGGTCAGTTGGGTCAGTAGGTAACTTCTTCCCTTGCAAAACTCGGTTAAAGATTTTTGTAGAAAAGAATTCCTCATTCCTTTCCCATAGCATGTTTTCCGTGCTATTAAATCAATACAGAGCAAAGCCCTTTGTTAGGGACAGTCAAACGTCATACACATGGCAAACAGACAACAGACAGGCACCAGATAAGAAACTACAGACAGATGAAAGACATGGGGAGAGAAGTGGGGAACTCAAATTTGGGCTCACTATTGGTCTAAACTAGTCCGAGAAGTATCTTGTTTACTACCTTTATGCAGTGCCGACACACTCCAACATTTGCTGCATGTATTTAAAATTATTATATCTTTTCCATGGATTGATCTCTTTATTAAAGTGTAGTGACCTTCTTTATCTCTTCTTACAGTTTTCATCTTGAAGTCAGCTTTTTCAGATAGGAGTCTAGCTGCTCTTGCTTGTGCAGATTCTGTTTGCCTGGGAATACAATATTCCATACTTTCATTTTCTGTCATTTTATCTTTGACAATGAAGGAAGTTTCTTGGAGACGGGACACATTTGAATCTTGCTTTTTTTTCTTTAACATTTCTCAGTTCTGCATTTTTTTGTTTGCACATTTTTATGCGGGTGTACTCACCTGTGCATGCCTGTACATGTAGAGGCCTGGGGATGACGTCAGGTGTCCTCCTCTAGTGCCTTCTACCTTAGTTATTAAAGACAGAGCCTCTAAGTGGACGTGGACCTCACTAGTCAGGCTAGACGAGCCGGCCAACAAGCCCCAGGGCCCAGGGACTGTCCTGTCTCTGCCACTCCGACTTCCTGTGCTGGGGTTACAGATGAGTGCCATTGTGTCTGACCTTTTCTAAGGTGCGCATGCGAGTTCAGCAGGCGCTTTATACATAAGCCGACTCCTCACCCCTCAGGCTGCATATTTTCTGGAGAAGGCTCATATTCAGAGTGCTCACTGCAAGGTACGTACAGATTTCTTCCTTGTTCATTTTAAAGCTTTGGAGGTTCACTGAGGTAAAAATGTTTGCCCCTTTCCAAATTGCTGTTTGCCTTTCCGTTCTTACGGTGCTATCTTTTTTATCTCATGCTGCTGTGAATCTTTGTCTTCTCTGTGTAGTATTCTTTCTTTAGTGTCTTCTTTAAGGATCGCTGAGTGTGGTGGATAGTTTTAGTTCAAGCCGATCCTGGAAGGAATTTATTTCTCCCCTGATTTTAAAGGATAAATCTACTGGGCATAGGAATCTGGGTTGACAATTATAGCCTTTCAAGGTTTAAAATATATCAGCCCGCGGTTCTCGTCCGTTGGAGTTTTCTGGTGGGTTTGCCTTTGTACCTAACTTGGCACTTCTGTCATGGAGCTTTCAGTATTTTTTCTTTGTTCTGTTTCCTCCACATTCGAACCGGAAGAGGACATGGAGAGGTGCCTTATCTGGTCATGTCTAGTTGCAAATTCCTCCTTTACTTGCATAGCCACATCTTTCCCAAGATTTGGGGATTTTCTGCTGGACTTTCACGGAATAGTTTATGCGTTTACACTGTACCTTGGTTCCTTTTTTAAGCCAAAATTTCAGAGGATTGGTCTCTTCAGCATGTCCCAGTGTTCCTGAAAGTTGTGGTCAAGACTGCTGTGGGGTTTTTGCTGTTGTTGTTGTTGTTGTTTGATTTTTGCTACGTGAAAGTAATAATTTCTCAATTTTGTCTTTAATTTCTGGAAGTTTTTGTTATACTTGGTCTACAGCAATGGTTTTGAACTTTCCTAATGCTATGACCCTTTAACACAGTTCCTCATGTTGTGGTGACCCTCAACCATAAAATTATTTTTATTGCTACTTCATAGCTATAATTTTGCTACTGATATGACTCATAATGCAAATATCTGTGTTTTCCAATGGTCTTAGGAGACTCCGGTGAAAGGGTGGCTTGGGATCATGACCCACATGTTGAGAACCACTACTCTACATGCTTTCTGTTAAATGTTTTGTTTGATACATCGATCTTTGCTTTTTCAAGGTTTCTATTTGGCTCTGTCTCCCCAGGATCTCTATTTCAATCGCCATTTTTTTCATCTACTTCATGAATTCACTTCTTTCTTCCGTTTCTTATTTGCTTATTTAAGCTTAGGGAGAATTTCTAAAATGGTACTGTTGAATTCTTTGTCATTTCAAACATTTTGGTATTTTTAGATTTGGCCACATTTGCTTTTTCACAATTCTTGGATTTCTATGTTTTCCTGACTCTTCTTTCTGTGGAGTCAGCTGGAGGAAATGTCTTACCCCATCATGTCCCAGAAGTTTTTTATGTCCTATGTTTTCAATGTTGTGGTGGTTAGAGTTCGTTAAATATTATATTATCATGTTTTTTTCTTTCTTCCTTTCTTTTTTTGACAGGGTCCCTCTACATAGCCCCAGCTGTCCTGGAACTCGCTCTGTAGACCAGGCTGTCCTGGAACTCACTTGGTAGCCCAGGCTGGCCTCGAACTCACAGAGATCCACCTGTCTCTGCCTCCTGAGTGCTGAGATTAAAGGCGTGTGCCACCACACCTGGGAAATATTATATTTTCACTGCTGTTTTCTAGGGCAAGAAGGCTGACAAAATGGAGCGTCATACAATGCTTCAAGAGAAAGTTAGCGCTGTTGAGGAAGGAGAAGCCATGGGTCCGTCACCAAAGAAAAGGTACACTGTGGACACAGTGTCAACTAAACCCCTGGAAGCTTCCGCCATGGCGAAGGGAGAAGGTAAACATGTCATTGGTGGGTGGACAGATAAGAGCATTTTTACAAATTGAAAAAAACATGTGAAATGATGAAAGTGATGGGGGTTGTGCAGGGAGAGCAACAAGTCCAAGCAGCTCCTTGCAGCTAGCACGGGACAAGCTCAAAGAGGAGGCAGATGTTTTTCCCATCTGCCCTTGCTTCTCCTTCACCTACCCTCTCTTTTCCTCCATATCATAATGCCGTGTGGATCCCTGCCTTTTGTGTCATCAACACCACAAAAACTTTTGTGGACTTCAATGGTCTGCAATGACATTGATATTCATTTCTCAGAAGCTTCTGATGTAGACAGCCACCTCTTTATTACTGACAACTTTCTGGGATTTCTTATTTTATTTTGTGTGTGTGCGTGTTTTGCCTGCATGCATGTCTATGCTCTACTTGTCTACCTGTTGCCCACAAAAGCCAGAAGAGGGTGTGGGATCCCCTGGGATTGGAGTTGCAGATGGTTGTGGGTGGTCATGTGAGTACTGGGACTCAAACCTGAGTCCTCTGGAAGGGTAGCCACTATTCTTAACCACTGAGCCGTCTCCTCAGCCCCAACTTCCTGGGATCTCTGTTCTCTATAATCTGTTTCAGCTTTCTTCTTATTGGTGGAGCCTTGTCACTGGTTTTCCTCCCCTTTAGTTTCTTCTCTTGCTTAATCATGTAATATTTCCTAACTTAGGCCATTTAAGTCTTTCTTTCTAGTCCACACTGTCGTGATTAATTCCCACAGAGCAGATAGATGTTCTCTGCTCTGTCTCCATTCCATCTGTACCCACTTCCTACCAACATCTCTCAACCCTGCAGCCAAGGTAAGGATATCAGTAGGTAAATAGAGTAGGTCACATTCATGCTGAAACAAAACTCCTCTGTTCCCAAGCATGCAAGATACAACCTGACACCTGTCCATGGTCCATCAGACTCTGCATCACCATATCCTACAATTATTTTGGTCCCAGCAGTCACCTTCATACTCTGTGTCTATTGTTTACTACACAATGCCTACGTCCCCTTCCCTGGCTCGCACTACACGCTGGCACCTTTTCTCCACATCTACAAGGCTACCTCTGTCTTGCTCAGAGGACCCCTCCCCTGGGGTGCACCAACCTAGTGGCCCTGTGAACACCCTCTGCTGCTTTCTCTCACATATCTGTTGGCTTCTTCCCCAACATGAGAACAGCTAAATGTGTGGTTCCTCTCTGATGTCGCCACAGCACTGTAAATTCCATAGAGTAGAGGAGGTTCCTATCTTCTGTGTTCATGGATAATGCTTAGCACTTGGCAGGTGCTGTACATAACAGAACACGAGTAAATGACACAGAAGTGTCAGAGGGAGAGGGAAAATAATTCACCTTGGCACAAAAGTGAAAGATGAGAAGTCACCTATAGATGCAGAGTTTTAGTGAAGGTTTACACCTAACATTTTGACATCTGTGACATCTTTAGGTTTTCAACTTGTAAAGTATATTAGTGTGACTCTAAGCTATGAGTACCAGGGATCTATGTTGTTTCTTCATTGTCCTGACAACTAGTTTGTGAATATGTTCATGGGTGGTGTTCAAGGGTCCAAGGTGGTGTTCTTCTATGCTGTATCCTGGGGTCAGTTTGTCATGGTTGAGATTTTTCTCTGGTGTACTCTCCTCCTCTAAAATAATTTTAGACCCTGAAGAGCACAGAGATGACTATGTGGAGTCATGGAGGTCCCCCACTTCACAGCTCTGTTTGCTACTTTGCTTTCCAGGTGCTACTGTCAACCAGGAAGCTCAGGTGGGGATGATGGAGGGTGCTTCCAAGTCACCTGAAGTCTATCTGCAAAAAGGTGATGAAAAGCAGCCGAAGCCTGTGGCAGGAGATGCCATTCTCCCCAGGCCACGAGAATCTCTGCCTGATGACTTTCTTCATTTTGATGATGATGATAACGTCGCAGTTGCAGGGCCGAGTGCCAGCCCTGACCACCCTGCAAGTGCTGCTTGTGCACCAGAAACACCTTCACTGGAAGTTAGGCCCCACGTGCCCCCACTGGACCCGGAAGTAATTAATTATGGAATAAAATGTGCCCTGATGGCAGAAATCCGACGCTATGGACGACGTAAGTAGTCAAGGAATGGCTAGTAACAGAGACAAGGGAGATGTCTCCAGTTGTATGATTAGGATAACCTGAAACTGCCTCAGGGGGAGAGAGTCTTTACCACAACCAAGGTTTTCTGTATAATTGAGTACAGCCACTCTTGGACTAAAACATCTTAGTAGACTCCGTAATTTGTAATGTTGCTTGGTTGTTTCTCATAAGAACTGTATTAGTGTCTATGCTTAGGCATTTAGAACACACACCCACCAGTTAACATTCTTGACCATAAAGCACATTACTGAGGTACACACAGATTCACCAAGATCCAGTTCTATTTCTTCATTTCTGAGAAATACTGAAATATTCTTACATTCTCTTCAGAATATNGAANGNTTTTCNAGCTGCTTGAAGAAGTNCANGGNCCTCTGGAAGTCCNGNTANNGTTNNTTNANTTCACCATCAAGGAAGCGGCAAGGTGGGTGCACAGAGGGACCCCACATCTTCAAGCTGTTGGGTCACTCCAGTGGTTGGGTCAGGAGTGGAGAACAGTGCCTGCTTTCAGTTTCTCAGTCCCTGGCCCCCACTTTATAGTTAAGGCTGATGACATAGACATTTAGGTTGATGTCACTTGTGTTCGACACATCCTTCCAGGCCTACTCAACCCTCCTTTGGCACGGTAGTCTTGAGCTGGGCACTGATCCTCAGTAGACACCCTTCATATTGGCTAGAGCACCTGGTACCTGGGATGTGCTGACTGTTCCCACAGATTGTGAGCCCCTGCTTTGGATCACACAGAACTTCCTACTGCACAGGTTCTTTGTGTATCTTTTTTTTTTTTAACATGATGTATATGTTTATTTTCAGGTTTAAAAGATATCACTTAATATATTATCTGGAGATGGTCCTGGACAAATTGATGTCAGAAAGCACTATCAGGAGCAATGATCTAAACCTAAGCGCGTGATCCTGTTATTACAATGGGCAGCACGACACAACAAATAGTTTGATGTGTTCCTCAATGTAGTAGAACGATGCTCAAGCCTCCTAGCATGTATTAGCTAAGATAATTACCGCTAAGAAAATTGTCTTAAACTTTGCTTAATAAAAGATGACCTTTCTCCCTCTGCATTTTGTTTGAAAACATAACTTCTTCCTGGTTTGTTGTTGTTGTTGTTTTTTCTCTCCCCTCTGCTGGTTAACATTATTGTCTCATCAGGTAAATATCATTACAAGTCTGTATTCTGAAGCAGGTCACCAGCATCATCTCTGGTATTTAGAACTGTCGTCTTTCCCAAGTATTGCTTTTGGTTTTTTATTTGTTTTTGTTTTTTGGTTGTTTGGTTTGGTTTTCTGAGACAGGCTCTCACTGTATGACTCTGGCTGTCCCAGAACTCAATATGTAGAACTCACAGAGATCTGCCTGCCTCTGCCTCCTGAGTACTGGGTTTAAAAGTGTGTGTTGCTATACCTGGTGTCCCAACCATCTCTTATTCCCATTGTCCAGAGATAGTCTCTCAACAGGTGCGCTTGACTTAATGAGCTATCTCTAAGCCTTTTTACTTAACCATCCATCTGGGCTGGGCCATTCCATGTCCTGTGTGAACTGAGCTGCTGGAAATGTCCATCACCTCTAATGAGAAAGCACAAGAGTACTAAGCAGAACTCCACACCTTTCACACCATCCTTAGCCCTTGTAATGCATTCAAGTATCACGTGATAACCAAGTATTACTCCAGAAATTACGGACTCCTCCCGTATGGTTGTTGATTGAGAAAGATGCAGTTTCTGTAGTGATGATCTTTTTACTTCCACTTCCATGTCAACGAATTCATTTTGGGATCTCCTTGCAAAGATGATCTAGCAGCGTCTCAAACTGTCAGGATAGGAAACAGGAGTTTAGTGTTACATCCCTAGGAGTAGCAGGTGGAGTTCAATGCTCAAATTACTCCCTTCATCACCAAAGACATAAATGAGGCTGAAACAAACTGCTCCATACACTTGGTAGCCAAAGAGAGACTTGCCACCTCCTAGGTCCTACCTATCCAATTCCACAGGCAGTGCTTTCAGCTAGAAACACAGGCAACTCTTTAGTCATTTTAGCTAGGAGTGTTGGCACATACCTGTCATCCCAGAGTTTAGGAGGTAGAGGCAGGAGGATCAGGTTTTGAAGTTTATCCTTGGCTACAATTCAAGTTTCAAGGCCAGCCCAGTCTAAATAAGACCCTGTTAAAAAATATCATTTCACTCCTGTTTCGAACCATTCAATTCCAGTTATAGGAACCACAATGAGGCAGCTCATTTCAAGAGCATGCACACTGGATGTAATCTCCCAATTTAAAGACGTGTGTATCATAATGGTCAGGAAGTCATTTTCTAGATTGAGGAGTGCTGGTTTTCTCTTGATAATATGGCTAGGAAAGGGAGTCTGTGCCTTAAATAAATCTCTATGTAAGTAAGAACAAATCTGCCCTTCTTCTTTTGATCAGTTTCCAAATCATTGGTCTGCCACCTGGCAGCCAAGTACTCACTCTGGAACTTAGTACCTTGTGTAGTTTCACTGTCATTTCCCCTGTGATCTTGGAAGTTAATCTTCACAGACTAGTGTGTAATATCCAACCTGACACCATGATCACGATGTCCTTTAACCTTTAAGAATGTGCACCAAAGATGTATGGGTGTGGTCCTAGTAGCTTACAATGTTGTTTTGTCCTGCATACGATCTTAGGAACCTGGATCTGCCACTACGTGAAATGAGCTTGGAAGTGAGTTTTCTTGAGCTCTCCAGTCAGTCAGGGCTTGACTGAAACCTCAGCCTTGGTTTTGTGAGACTCCCAACAGAGACCCACAGTACTGTTCATTTACATATTTTGTTGCTTTAAGCTGTTGGGTGAGAGTAGTTTGTTATGCAGCAGTGAAGAAACTAATCTAGGTGCTGCCTACATGTTGTTAGTGATTAAAGTCACACATGATTCTTTTAGCATATTTGTTTTCTTGTTTTGCTTATCAACTGGCCACAGGGAACTAACTATTCCTGAAGCCACAGATGCTATACAAGAAAAACCCTTTTTTTCTGGGCCCTACTCCAAACTAGCAGATTCTTGCTGAACATTGCAGCACACAATCCTGAGGTAAATTTTTGCTGTGCCCCCTCTTAAAGCCAAGATGTGGGTATTTGTTCATCTTACAAGCACTATCTTGATATGCCTCAGATTATGTAATCACCAAAGTGCGACTCATTTCAAAGGCCTTGGTTTTGTTTAGGAATGATTTCTCATGTTCTATCTAGAAAGTGTGCGGCCAGGGTATCTGGATTGGTTTCCGTTTCCTCCTCAATGAGAATAATATCACCAATTCCAAGGAAAGATGCTGCATGTTGATAATCAAAGTCTTGGACTACTTTAGGATGTAAGTAAGGTAAGATGTGATACTGGGGGATGAAGAAACGGCTGTATGAATAAAGTGCTTGCTGCACAAACATGAAGGCCTGAGTTCAAATCCCCAGAACCAACACAAAAACCAGGCACAGTCGCTTACACCAATAATCCCATTGCTGCAGTGGTAGAGACAGGAGTATCCCTGAGGCTTTCTGGCTAGCCAGCCCAGCTGAATTGACAAGCTCTAGGTTCAGTGAGAGATACTGTCCAAAAACTAAGGTGGAGAGTGATTGAGGAAGACATTCATACACACACATATGAACATGTACACACATACTTCACATACGCTTGCACACATGAAATGATGTTACATTGACTTTTCAAGTGAAGTCAAACCTCTCCTTTTGACAGTCAGGTGCCCAGGAACACATTGATTGTAAAAACAAGGAAGCCTCATGGAGAATCACATTGGTTCGTGGAATAATCATCTGATTACAGTTATCACCATTGCTGCCAGTGTCTGAGATGCATGTTATGAGGATCGACCACCTGCATCTTTAGTTGTCAATGGTGTCACAAATCAGCGCAATCCCTCTATGAATGGAATATCGTTTATAGTTTGCTATTACTAAAGGTATGCAGTTCTAATGCTTTCCACTCGGCCTTTCATATTCCAATAGCCCTTTCCCCAGAAGTCAGAGAATCAATGGATGATATCTGCCATTTTCTGAATGTCTAGTCTAATGATAGCTTTCTGACTTTCAGGCTATTAATAACTGAAGGGTGAGTTCAGGAACCAATCAGAGATGGATGTAAGTAGGGCTGAATTGATTGTATGGTCTCTACTCTCCCCCACCGTGAGCCGTGGTGACATTTTGCTTCTCTGTAAATGAGTGTTACTTCAGGGATGGTATCAAATAATCTCTGAATTCTGATGACTTCCCATGATAATGTTGTTTCTGTTTGACTGCACTGTAGGGGGAGGGTGTCCAGATTCAACATTATTCCTGAGTGTATCTGTCGCAGTTCTGAATAGATTATCGAGTGGTTTTGCTTCCTTACCAGAATACTTAACACTGAGAATTTTCGAAGGAGCTGAGATTTATTTCTTACAGTTTTAGAGGCTAACAAGTCCAAGGTCAGGAGCTCACATCTGATGAAGTCTTCTTGCTACGCTATAACATGCCAGAAGGTAGCATCTGGCTAGAAGGAATTGAAAGAGGGCCAGCCTCACTCTATTTTATTTTACTTTATTATATTGAGACAGAGTCTCATGATGTAGCCCTGGCTGCTCTTGCATTCATTATGTAGACCAGGCTGGCCTTAATTTGAAGAGATCTCCCTCCTAAGTGCTGTCACTAAAGATGTATGCCACCACACCCAGCTAACATCACTTGTAAAACCAACCTGCCCTGCTGACTACTAACCCACTCTAACATTGGCAATCCATCCAGGAACGGATATCCCTCCTGATACAATCATGTCTTAGAAGCTCTACATCTCTAGTCTGGAGATGTTGCTGAGTTGTACAAGGCCTTCAGTTCTTTCTTCAGCACCAGAAAAAAAAGTTGTAAAGTCCTACCTCTCAACTCTGTTATTAGAAAGTAAACCTCAAGGAACACATTCAAACTATGTGTTTGGCATGAGTTGGAGTCATCCAGTCATGCTGAGTAAGATGTCTCAGCTTTGGGGGTTCATTGGGGGGCATACTGCAGCAGAACATCCTTTTGAGTATGGAGTCTACTAAAAGACTTATTAATGCCATGGACATACAGACAACCAGTAGCACAGTCAGGGCCTAAGTGAAGTTCAGACCTAACTCCATAGGTAGGCAGTCCGCATAGTGGGAAGTCTAATTAGAGTTTAGGCCTACAAGGCAGAGTTGGGGGGTCCCCTTCTTTGAGATCTCAGAGGAGGCTGGAAGGATTTTTAGCATGAACCTACAGCCAAGCTGTCCTTGATTCCCTGCCACCCAGTAAATTCATATTTTATTTCTCTGGAGACACCCGAATAAGCCACCTACCTTTACAATGCACACTACTCTAGTAACTGATCACAGGTCCATTTGACAAAGGTTGGGACTACAATTAACAGAGGAATCATTTTTCAGTGTAGCATGCATAGCTCTTCCTCAAGGGCAAAGCCACAACAACTTCTAGCAAACAAAACAGTCAATAGAGAGGTGCCTGGGCTCTCCTTAGGAAATCATTTATGAAGTCATGTCCTCAGAGCATACCAAGGCGGCCAAACAGTTCTTTCACTCCAACCAATTCAGCCAATTCACTCCAACACTGCAGTCTCATTCCGGCTTCAGATGTCTTTCTGTGAGTAGGCCAAGCCCTGTCTGAGATTTGTTAACTTAGAATACATCACCCTTGGGCCATATTTTAGCTCACTAACCAACAGGCTATAGAAAGCTCCTTTAACCTCTGAAATGAAACTACTGAACGCAGAGTCTTGGTCTAATAAGCCCACATCAATATGTTTAGTTTTGTTCAACATAATTTTCCTCCCAACTTCGTCCACCACCCTTCAGATCCGTATCCGCACAAACCCTGTGTTCCTGCCTAAACAGAAGGCAGGAAATCCTGGAAATCACTTGGTAAGATGCTGAAACTCTTCATGATTTGTTTTGGGGGCCAGAGAGAGAAAGGGGGTGTCTTGCACCTTCTACTGAGGATCAGCAGAGCTCTGCAAGCCCTCTAGCTCCTGTGAGACAACTAAAGATCCTTCAGATGATGAAGCGACCTCCTCGGACAAGACTCAAATTTCTGCTAATGAGACACAAGAATATTTAGAATATTCTTGAGAAGGAGAAGAGAAGGAGCTTCAGCAGAGTTTGGATATGTGTTCCAATCTAATATTTGAAGGGTTTTAAATTTACTTTTCTTTTCATAGACTAGCTTTATTTTTATTGAATTTGAATTGATTTTTGTAATTCTATTTTTAAAGACAAGGTCTCACAGTATAACCTTGGCAGTCTTAGTTTACTATGTAGAGCAGGCTAGCCTTGAACTCACAGAGATCTGTCTGCCTCTACCTCCTGAATGATAGGATTAAAGGCGTGTGCCACCAAACCCATCCTTAAATGTATTATTTATGATTTACCAGTACAATTATATTTATTTATGATACACAATGTAACTGTATATCTGTACAGATTTGGAAATGATTAAATGAGGCTATCTATTACCTCATATACTCGGGGGGCGGTCAGAACATTTAAAATCTATTCTCAAAGCCATTCCTGTAACCCTGGCACTCGGAAAACTTAGGCAGGGGGATCTCCAATGGTATTCTCTGCTGGATAGCCAGATCCTGTCTCCAAAGGACAAAAACATCTCCACACGCTCAGCAATGTTTAGGTGGACAGAACACTGTTATTACAGTGTCTTATCACTAACTGTGGTTGCCAGGTTACATGTTCAAACTCTTGCGCACATTCCTCCTATCTAATCACCTTTGTATGGCCTGACTAGCAGCCATCTCCTAATCTCTGACCCTCAGTCCTTAGCAACCACCATTCTTTTCTCTCTGTTTCTGTCAGTGCAATGCTATTTTGTAGTTAGAATCCACATGGGAGTGAGATCATGCAATATTTGTCATTTACTTAGCACAGCAGCCTCTAGGTTCAACAATATTGTGGC
>LZPO01044434.1:273742-302106 GCA_001675575.1 Neotoma lepida | reverse complement strand
CCTGCCTCTGCCTTCCCAGTGCTAGGATTAAAGGTGTGTACCACCACTGCCAGGCTAAAACTTAAAGGCCAGAAAAAAAAAGACATTAATAACAGAAGTGGAAACCAAAGAAAAAGAAGTGTTATGCTGCTGACTTGATGCAGGAAGGGACCATGGGCATAGCAAAGTGCAGCCAGCCTTCAGAAGCCAGAAAAGGCAAGGAAACAGATTCTGCCTCTACCCTTGAGAGGAAGCACTGGCCTGCCAACTTGCCTTCACTTTAGTCCAGTAAAAATATTGCCTGAATGCAGAGCTGTAACAGGATCAGTTTGTGCTGTCTGAAGCTATGGGTCACCTGATAACTTGTTAGAGCAGCAAAATAAAACTACTGTAAGTTAAGGCCAGAAAAATCACTTTAAATTATGTGAAAGCCCAAGATAGAACAAAAAAAATGTATGCCCATACTCTGGGGCTAAGGATTTGGCTTAGTTGCTAGAGTGCCTGCCTAACAAGCATGAGACTCTGGGTCCAACCCTTAGCAGCACCTTAATTGGCTATAGTAGCACATGCCTGTAATCTGAGCACTATGGAGGTAGAGACAGGAAGATCAGGCATTATCACCAGACTCGACCACAGAGTTCGAGGCCAACCTGAGTTGTAATGAGAGACCGTCTCCAAACTAACAACAAAAATGTCTTTGGAATCATACAAGAGGGACCTCCCATTGCGTTACTTATAGATATTCCATCACTACTTACTTCGTCCAAACTTTCGAACTTCCTTCATCAACTGATGCTTTATGTCAGCATTGATGCCTTGTGCCATTGCAGGAGTGATTTGCATTGAATTTGGCACAGTTTCCAAAGCAGATGCTACTGTGGTTTTTCTGTCATCTACAGAAAGACTGCAGCTTTTGTCTGCTCCTAAAATTATATTATTACTAGGTTTGTGAATGAGTCCATCTTTCCTGAGACTAGTAAAGTCATCAGATAGAGAATCCAATTGGTTGGATATAAGGCCATCTCCTGCCACATTCATAAACTCTGCCGGAGCAGATTTTAATAAGAAGCCATCAGCTGAGCTTTGCCCATTCTCCATCTTCTCTTCATGGACATCATGAATGGCAGGGGCATCTGGAAAGCAAATTAAGAAGTTGAGCTGTGAAGTGGGTACATCATGTCAGTCCCACAAGTACATCTCCATGTTCCTCAGTTTCAAGGAAATGATTGCTTTTATTGATGAAGAGGACAGAAGAGACAGAGACCTAAGACTCTTCCCAACTACGAATGCTTACAGAAACCAAGATACTAATAAGAACCCATAGGTCCCTGGTGCTGAGGGCTTAATGTCAACCTGTATGCTTCAAAATCACATACAAACTGCTACCGTTTACTGAGTTTGAATCCCTACAACTTCTGCATACCATATGCTTCCTGTATAAACCAAATATTCTGAGAAAACTGAGATGCCTACTGGGATTGAACGAATATTCTGCCCCCACCTGCTAAGCAACTGCCTATCTGTAGATGATTCTGCCCATTTCCCTTTTTGTGCCAGAGTAATTACTTTTCCGTTCTTGGGCCAACACCTCTATGCCATTTTCTTATCTTCTGCTGTGCCAGGCACCAGGGTAGCAACTAGGAATCAGCAGTGAAGAAGAAACAAAGAAGCTGAGCCTGCCTGCCCTTACAGAACCTACAGTGTCATGGGGCCATCAAAGAGGAATTCCAGAGTGAGGAACAACACGCTCATAAGTGCTTTCATTTGAGGAAAGGCATAAGTAGGGGATGAGAGAGGGAGCCTCCAGGGCTGCCAGATGGTAGTGACAGGATCTTCTGGGAAGATGCCAAGCTGTAGTGAGAGCAGGAGATACAGGGGAGTAAGCCAGGGGCAGTGGAATGAAGGGTGAGGAGGAGATCGCTGGAACTTGAGATAAGAGAGGATTGTGGTGTCAGGCCACATGGAGCTGGGTGGTGGACCAGGGTTAGAAGTCAGGCTGTATCCTGAATGTTTAGAAATCTGAAGGATGCATTTTCTGTCTGGATGTATAGCATGCTTTTATTTATCTGCTGGCATCTTCATTCTGACTTCAGATTGAGAGAGAAGATGGGTAGGAACTAAACAAGAAGGCTAAGCAGAGCGACCATCTAAGAATAGTAGCTTTGTGAAAATTCCTGGAAGCACGGAGTAAAGGAATGGAGAAAAAGAGTAAAACACAGGGATTAAACTGAAAGTCAGATTACCTCATCTGGCTAATGGAAGAAAGCGATTTTTAAAACTCATGGTGATTTTGAGGTTTGTCACCTGAACCACTGGATAAATAGTCACATGTCCAGGAGCCAGCATATTATTGGCTTTGAGAGCAGATGATACTCAATTCTTCCTGCCTCTGATTCAGTGACTCAGTTGATCATTCAGCACCAATAATAAAGTATTAGTTGCACTACATTACAATCTAAGGTTCTTCAACCTTACCAATCCTTAAAGGTGCCATAGCTTTTCCAGTGGAGCGAGGGATAATTTCATTAACTACCATGCAGAAGGATGCCAGCAGAACTATTGTGGAGAGAGGCAAAGCTAGGTATTAAGTTGTAACACATAAAACACTGTTGTCTATTAGACTCTAAAATGGAGGCACTGTGTCTGTGCTTAAATACAGGGTTGAGAGGAACGAACTGCAGTCTAGAGGTATAAATATTGGGAGATGTTCAAATAGAAACCTGATTTAAAGCCCCTAGGCTGCAGGGGACCACCTTAGGAAGACAGCACAGTGCAATGAGGTCCCAGGATTGAACTGAGGGCGCCAATCGTATCTAGCTGTGAGAAAAGAAAGGGAGCAAACAGAAAAGGCTGGAAAGGAGTCACTCCTAGAGGGGAAAGAAAACTGTGTCTGCTAACCCAAGGCCTTCCATAAAGGAGGGCATAACAACTGAACCAAAATCTCTTGAGAAGGAAAGGCAATGTACAGCAAACACTGGTGAGCTTGAGAATTGTTTCAGTGGGGTCAAGGAGGTAGAGCCCAGATTTACCAGTTCAATCATAAACAGGAGGTGACAGCACAGAGAGCAAGTGCTGATGCAACCTCTCCCTAGTGAACCTACTTAAAAATGGTTTCTCTTCCTAACTTTTGAAGTTGATCCACATGGTTACAGGAGGCATGGTCATAACTCCTCAATTTTATACTAGTCCCTGTGTTAATACTTACTGAGCATGTATTAATCACTAATTATGACATTAATATCATGTGTTAATTACTATAATTATGTATCTTTTTCCTCCACTCATATGGCTAAGATCACTGAATCAGACTCTGTGCTCCCTGGAAGGTCTGTTGTGCCTACCACAGATGCTTTAATAATGGTTTACTTAATCAACAAAAAATAAACACAGGAAGGAATACAAAGGAAAAACAAAATGTTTAACGTGTTAGTCCTCTAGGAGCCATAAGGAAATCACAACCACTACTCTATACCTGGATGTACAAGGGTGGGTTTTATGAGGTTTGGACAAGATGGGAACCACGTGGCTGAGAGTGGTCCCTTTCCGCCCACATGGTTAGTTACAGTAGGTGGTGTTTGTGGTTTCCTCAACAGCAGGGACATACTCCGCCTTCTCTTAGATGACATAGGACTGTTGGGTTCTCCAGGACGTTTCATTTTGTTTTGTGGCCCTACTATAAACTCATCTGCTTCATCAATCATCATTCCCTAAAAAACATCAATGAACATATTTCATTTAAAACAGAAATTCAATTGTCAAAAAACCAAAACAATTTAAGCACTTTTTATATGCACATCCACTCAGCCATGCACCACATCATCTAGATTAGCCTTAATTTTATATTCTCTGTATCAACTCTATTATCAGCAAATGCAACCTAACTTTAATCCTATCTAAGTGGGACAAGGAGGAAACTAACATGTGGGTTTTATCTCAGGTTAATAGGGAGCCTCAAACCAACCAAGATGAGATAAATCCATAGTCATCTTTAAAAATCTTTTTAAAGCAATTTATGGGTGTGTGCACATGCATGCTTGTGTGGACCACATGCATGTAGGTGCCCAGTGAGCCCAGAAGAGGGTGTCAGATCCCCCTGGAACTGAAGTTATAGGAAGTTGTGAGCCATCTAATGTGGGTACTGGAATCAAACCTGGGTCTTGTGCAAGTGCTCTTAAATGCCAAGCTATCTTTCCAGCAACCACAGTTACCCTTTTTCCCCTTTTTTCTTGCTTTCTTTTCCCTCCAGGACTGGGTTACTCTGTTTAACAGTCTTGACTGTCCTAGAACTTGCCCTGTAGACCAAGCTGTCCTTCAACTCAACTCACAGAGATCTGCCTTTGTCTGCCTCCAGAGTGCTGGTATTAAGGCCTGTGCCACCACCACCCGGCCACAGTCACCGTTTTTAAAGCAGTACAAAAAAATATCTTTTGCCCGGCATGGTGGTGCGAGCTAGGCAGTGGTAGTGAACAGCTTTAATCCCGGCACTCAGGAGGCAGAGGCAGGTGGATCTCTGTGAGTTCGAGGCCAGCCTGGGCTACAGGACAAGTTCCAGGACAGCCAGGGCAATTACACAGAGAAACCCTGTCTTGAAAAAACAAAACAAAGCAAAACAAAACCATCTTGCACTAGTCCACTGTAGGGCTTTAAACTCCCCATTAAGAAACACTGATTATTCCTGTACAGAGCAGTGCGGGTAGGTGGTGAAAGGCAGGCAAATTCGAAAACATAACTCCCTCAGATACAACCTCAAATACAGATTCAAATATGTCTGTCTACCTCAGTACTCATCGGGGAATGAAGGGGCTGTTCACTCTTGAGAACAGATGAACATGACAACCAGCAATACCTTATCTTAGCTAAAAACTGTGTCATCACAGACAGCCCCAAAATATGTGCCTTATTACTTGGGGAAAAATCATGGCAAAACTATCTTTCTAAAGGATTTCCTCCCTCCATTAACCATGCAAAAACGACACAGCATTTTTACTGAGCATTTACTATATGCTCAGTAATATTCTAAACAGTGTAGGTATATAACTCAGTATTCCATACAGTTGTCAGTTTGGTGTAATTATTATCCCCAGTGTTACATGAGGAAGTCAAGGCACAAAAAGAAGTCAATCCACAAGTCAAAATCTTTAATTAACTAAGGATTGGCATGAGCCGGAATATTTTTTTAGTTCAGTTTTATGATAAAGAGAGATACAGAATATATCCATGACTTCTATCCATGTTTGCCTACATAAGTGTAGTGATAATCCCATTTCTTTTCATCATTAAATGATCAAGTCAGTAGTGCACCACACACACACACACACACACCTCATATTTTGAACTCTAGAATAATTCAAATAAAGTGACATCACATAGTACATCATAGTTCAAGGGACATACACATAGATCTGAATCATGGAAATGGAGGAAATATTTGGTATTCTCTATATTAAAAGAATTAGTGTGTGGTAGTATGAATGAATATAGAATGTGGATCCAGAAAGATGTGGGTTCAAATCCTGGCTTTGTCAGCTATATCACAGTGTTTTGACATCTAACTACTTTAAGCCAAGATTTCTTCTTATTATAGGGTAGATGTGATTACCTTTTGAAACACTTGTGAGTGCAATCATTTAAAACACCAAGTCCTACTATATACTCAACAAATGACACCTATTATTATATTCAACTAACACAACTGCATTAGGAGACTTCATTTCCCATCTACACAGAGGTCCTGATGTCATATTTACCTCTGATTTGTTTACATCTGGCTAAAAAGGACAGTTACAGCAAAAGTATCACAGACACAGAAATGGGTATACTACCTTCTTATCTTGCTTAAACGGATTGCCGAAAGTATGCAGTCTTTTTGGTTGATCTGGATCAATCTCTCGTAGTGGAGAAGCCAGCATCTTTAGATATTCCTGATAGTTGCCCATTTGTGCAACTGGAACACTATGAAGTGAATCTGTAAAATCAGCAGCAGAGAAACTAATACAGCTGAAGTATATGGTCCTTTTGAGAGGACATTATCATAGCTGGCTCAGCAGTGTGTAGCTTAGCATTACAGTCTGAAATCTCAAATCTAGTATTCCAGGCTTTAGCATCATCTTCATTTATACTAATCAGTGGTCTACAATTACTATACTGCCTACAGGCTCATGTCACAAGGACTAGCAACTCCTTTACTTCCCAGCTCCATGTCAAACTGGGCTGGCTTCCTGCATGCCATCATTTGAATTCCAAACACTGTGTATATTCTGCATTTTAAAGCACTGAGGCTCCATTGTTCTCTGTTTTCTAAAAACGATTGATTTTCATTTTATGTGTATGTATTGCCTGCAGGCACATATGTGCACTGCATACAGGCCTGGTGTCTGCAGAGTCCAGAAGAAGGTGTCAGAACCCCTGGAACTGAAGTCATGGACAGTTGTGAGCCACCATGTAGGTGCTGGGAACTGAACCAGGGTCTCTTGTAAGAGTAGCCAGTGCTCTTAAACATTGCGCCACCACTACAGCTCCTCTCTCTGTTTTCTAGAAAAGGTTCTCACTCTGTAGCCCAGGCTGGCCTCAAATCTGTAGAATCCTCCTCCTACTCATGGTATTCTCTTGTCACAAAGAGAATGTTGATTAATGATCTTACCCTCTGAGGATTTGATTAAATACAAAAGTTCTCTTCCTAGGAAACCTCTGTTCATACACACATACATAAGGTATATCAAAGACTAGGGGTTTGTTCATTTGTTGTGGATAAGCAACCCCATTCAAAATGAACAAAATAAGATAAAGAAAAATTGCAAACAGTCACAATATTCCCAGACATTATGTAGTGTTAATTACTTTCATGGGAGTAGGTATTCTCTACTGACTTTTTCATAGCTGGCTGGGCATGATCAATGTCTGAGTGTTCAGGTTTGGGAAATCTGACAGACATAGGCTCTGCCACTTTGCAATAGGCTAAACCTGCCTGAGCAAGCTACTGAAATGCTCGCTCTTCATTTCAGTGCCTATAAATTGGGCATAATATCAGTATCTATCTCCTGGGATTTTGCAGCTTGTAAGAGTGGCCACACACAACACTGGCAATGGTGGTCTAGAATGCTGATTAATACACACCTGCTTTTAAACTTGAGGAGAAGAAAACTAGGGAGATGTAGAGTTTGAGTGAATATAAGCATTGTGAACATTAACATATCACAAAATAATTCTGTAATAATGACTTTCATGTAAGTCATGTCTGCTATTCTCCTAATGAAAGTATTCCACTGTTCAGTTACCTTCATCTTGTCCAACAATAAACTTGTGTGTTTTCAGCAGATTGGATCTCATTCTGGTCAACTGGTCTAAAAGTCCTGTACGTGGAATATCATAAGCATTTCTGTATGTCTGAGGTTTCAAATCCTATTTTAAATGAAACAATCTCAGTTACTCCTAAGGCTTTTAAATAAAGAAATGTAATACCTAACCCTCTTAAAAACTTTATTGAAGAGAACAATATTTAATACAACCGATTACAACTAATTTTTCCAGTAGAAAACTTCTATTTATTGTTCTGAATGCTAACACACCCATAAGTCACTAAAGTCACTGCGTATATAATTTTCAAGTATATTATTTAAAACTCCAAATCCCAAGATTTATATATACCTCTAGCTGTCTTGCAGGACTACCGCTTGTAACCTACATTTATTCCTCCAGCAGGCAGGGAGGTGGGCTGCAGCAGTCTCCCTACAGGATGGCAACTGCTGACTGCACACAGAGGGAAATTGGCTGAGGGCCCAGTTGCAGTGCCTATGGAGTCTGCTGCAGCCCTGAGCATGAGCCAGGCTGGCCAGGGTCTGAGACATGCAGAGTGGAGGGCCCAGCCAGCTCTGATTACATTCACTTCCTCCATGAGAATGCCTGGGGCCAGAGGTTTCCTGTGGCCTGGCTAGGTGGTCTCTAAGCTGCAGGGAGCTTCTTCGGCCCCACACTACTTGCTACTACTCTGTCATAGGTTCTAGATCTACAGGGTAGCCTGCCTACTGCAATTTCCTTTCCATTTTATAGCTGTTTACTGCCCATTCCTAGCAACCAACATATCTTGTAAGTTTAATTTCATGTTGGTATCTGCTGGCAGAATAATCTCAAAATGGCTTTGCTAATAATTATTAACTCCAAGATGTGCATGGTGGTGCACACCTTTAATCCCGGCAGAGGCAGATGCAGAGGCAGGCAGACCTCTGAGTTCCAGGCCAGCCTAGTCTACAGAGTGAGTTCCGGGACAGGCAGGACTACACAGAGAAACCCTGTCTCAAAAAACCAAAATACTAATACTAATACTACTAATGATAACAACTCTAAAACAGGCCGTTATTTCAAAACTAAAGCAACACAAACAACAAACATACCAGGCAAAGTCAGATAAACACGCCTTTTAATGGCACAATTTACCTTGTTGAAGAGCCCTACTTGAAAGCCAGCAAATTCTTTGGTATTCAATTCTGTCAGTCTCGGTGCACTTTCCCCTATGATTTCTTTCAACAGTTTTCTAAAGTTTTTATTGTGAGCCAAGGGCAGGCCACCTCCAGAATGATTTTTCACTTTGATACCAATCTCCTGGGGGGGTTTCTTCCCCACTGATGCTAGTATTCGCTCTGACTCTAGTTTGGTCTAAAATGAAAGGACAGAATATGTTATCCAAATATCTACTATATCATCATCATTTTATTATTTAAGAAAAATACTTTAAGAACCCCACTGAACACTTTTCATGTACAAATCACAGAAAAACAGTCAAGTGAACATTTCCCTATGCTTCTCTGTTCTACCACAGCAAACACAGAGGGGACTGGAAAGACAAATGATTTCATGCAAATTTTCTTTTGTAGTGTCAAAACTATGAACGAATCATGGAGAAAATAGAAACCATGGGCAAGAATTTCATTCATAGACATGAAAAAGCACATATTGTTACTGCAAAATCTAATCTAAATCAACATATTCAGTTTGGATCAAGACAAAAAGGTTTAAAAGTCTGCATTCATACATGTAAATTATTACTTAAATTCAGATCATATAGACTGGCATTATATTTGAAAACATTAGAAATGATGATTTTTTTAAAAAATGAGATTATCTAATAAATCTTATAAAAGTAAAGCTTAATTTAACATATATTACTAAGCAAATATTTTTTAATGTCTACTTAGTAAGTTTATCACTAACAAACATTGGGAAATCCCTTTAATAGACATTGTATCAATAAATTTTGCTTGAATGAGTTAAAGCAGGGTATTTGGCATATTTTGTGTTTTAGATACATCTGAGATGGTTCAAGGAACACTGGTGACATAGATACTAAATTAGTAATTAGAGAAATAGAAATTAGTAACAATCTTTTCTTTTTTCTAAAAGATAAAATTCCATCAATGTTCAATAAGCCCCCAATAATTTTTTATTTCTTATGGATTGGCCAGAGATATTTATTTTCCTTAATTAATTATTTGAAATATATATATATAATATATAATATATATATGCAAATTATTAAGTCATGAAATATGAGACAAAAGTAGAAAAAGGGTCTGTTTCCTTGAATGACCTTGAAAGGTCATTCAATGAAAAAATACAGTGTGTCCCAGAAGGTCCCAGCACTTGCATTAGTTTCAACTCTGTTCACTTTTCTTCCTTTGTAGCCATACCCTGACAAAGCCTTAAAGGCCAAACATAAACATCAAATTAAAAAAACTCAATAGATCAATAGAAAGATAAATAACCAAGGTATTTACAACAACAACAAAAATCTATTAGCAGAGAGGAATGCGGGTTAGGGGGACTTGTTATGTCAAAAATCTGGGCTTGCCTTTATTTCCTTTTGCACTTATGAGCACGCTAGACTAGTATGCATTTGTAAGCTTTAGAATGTGGTTTTAAGTTTGGCTCATTCCTAGCAAGGCATGCCAGCATCCCAATTATGGAGTCCTATAGGTCCCTTAGTAAAATCTGACACTTTGCTTAGTATTCAGTTTTCTAAAGGCCAAATTTGCAAACATACTCAGCTTGAAATGCTGTAGTTGCTGCAAATGTTACTTCCTACCTAAAAATGTATTTGTGAATAAAAGCGTAAAGGTGCTGCATTAATTTATCACACAGCACAAGTGTATGGCAGTAGCGCTCTAACTCAGTAGTTTCCCAATACCTCCATCCTACAAGAATGGTCTAGGTGAAAGTGAGAAATCTGATAAGGAGGGGTGAGTGGAAGAAGAGGTACTAATAGAGAGGGGCAGGCAAGGGACAAGTTGAATAATGGTGAATGACGTGGGGTCTGAAGGAATAGATGAAGGGCAAGAGAGGAGGAAGAACTCCACTCTCCAGGTTCCCTTGGCGTCTATCACCCTCCAGGTTGAAGAATACTGGCCTCATGTCCCCCCCTTCTCTAGGGAAAAGCAGGCAGCTATTTATCCAAGGGCTAGCATGTGAGTATAAGAACTGAACGTGCTGCCTGAAAAGCGATTTCAGGCAAGGCATACTGAATCACACCAGACCTTGGTGTGCTGACTCACAAAAGGGGGATGCTCTAGCCAAGTGAGTTGAGGAGAAACTAGTCGGAGGACAGACAAAATGTGACCCACAAGAGAATCAATCCTATGAAGCCTCTGCCCCTCTTAGGCCACAAAATATCAGCCAGCATATGGGCAGAACAAACTGGCAGGCAGAAGGAGAAATGGCACAGCATCAAATGATACTGACAGACCCTTAACTGCGTTTAATGGTGAAGCTAGAAGCCATAGAGAATCACATTATTACTAATCCATAAAGTGGAGAGATATATACACATTGAATTTGAAAAGTTACAATTACACTAAAGAATAAGGAAATGCACTTCTGAGGGCAAAGGATTTTGGTTTGTTCGTTTTTACCAATACTACCTGTTGGCTGAGTTTTTTAAGGTAAGAGATAACACTGTAACTAAGTCCACAATCTAAATTATCTGATATCAGATTTGGAGCTCCCATCATCCTTAGTGCTTTCTTTAATGGCTATAAGGAAACAAAATACACAACAGTAAGAATAGAATAAATCTTAAATACTCAAAAGTTCAGTTATAAGGGGCAAGGGGACATGATTCATTTCTTAGAAGTCAAGGTGCTGCACATAAAACCAAACATGGAACATTAAAAAGTGGCAATGAAAATAGCAGAGAAGTAAGGAGCAGAAAAAAAATCAGAAGAGAGTGGGTAAGAAGAGCAAGTAGCAGCCAATTCAAACAAGTACATTGCTTTCAGTCTTAATTCCCATCATTGAATCACTTCCCATTGCACAGGATTGCAGAGCCCACACTTGCCATGGTAAATAGCAACACAGCCCACTTTCTCCTCCCAGCAACACCCATGGTCCCCTTGAAGACTCTGCCTTTTCACCTCTAGAAACTTGGCATTAAGTTAAGACAGCAACCCCTGAAATGGCCTTGATCGTCTTGATTAGGATTTCATGACCAGTTCAGAATCAGTAGGCACCATTTTCTCAAATTATAAAAAACAGAATGAGGTCAAGCCATGTTTTCTTCTCCTTGGATTCTCTCTAATGCCAACGCCTCCACATCATGTTGTGTCAAGGACGCATTTAACTGGCAATAAAGAACTATAATTTCTTCCAAGTTTTGTTTATGGACTGAAATGCCACATTGAGTTTCTAGAGTTCAAAAGGGAAGTTGGTGTAACATGAATTGAGACATATTTGTTCTTAGATTCCAGAATTACAATTTTATAAGGTTAGTTTTAATAAGAGAAACATAGACGTGCTTATAATAATGACCATGGCAGTTAAAATTAAAGGAAACAGAAAGACAATGCTCTTTTGTGCCGCCATGTCATCTCCAAACTCTGACATATGGCTTGAGAAGACAGTGACGACACAAATGTTCGTTAAGTAAAAAGAGTTATCTTCTTGCAGGGGTAAAACTTTTGATTCCTTATGACAAGAATCATCAGTGACAGTTAATATATATGTATATATACACACAAAAATACATACTATTAAGTAGTACGGAGGCAAAGTTTTTAAGTAGCTGTCAAAAGCCTGTCGCCACTTCAGATTTGGCTTAAGCTTGTGAACTTTAAACAAGTCATCTGTAACACAAAACCAAGTAATCATGTTAGCCCAGAACCAGCTTGCAAGATTTAAAATCAAGCAGTTAACATCTAGAAATCGGATTTGATTGATGTTAGATGAACATTTCATTGCAGTTTGTCTGCTCATCTTTACTGGTTGTTGTATCTACCGAAGTTCCATACAGATGATCTCCAACTTAACAACAGTTCAATTGAAGACTTTTTTAAACTTAAAGATGGTGGGAAAAGCCAGGCTATGGTGACGCACGCCTTTAATCCCAGCACTCGGGAGGCAGAGGCAGGCAGATCTCTGTGAGTTCGAGGCCAGTCTTGTCTACAGAGCAAGCTCCAGGACAGCCAGGACTGATACACAGAGAAACCCTGTCTCAAAAAACAAAAGGGAGAGAGAGAGAGAGGGGAGAGAGAGAGAGAGAGAGAGAGAGAGAGAGAGAGAGAGAGAGAGAGAGAGAGAGAGAGAGAGAGAAAGAGAGAGCTGGTGGGAAAGTAATCTATATTCAGTAGCAACCACATCACAACTTCTAAGTTGTGATCTTTCCTCAGCCTAGTGATGCACAGTATAGAACTTTCTCCCAATGGTAGGCAGCAGCAGTGAGCTACAGTTCCCAGTCAGCCCCATGGATCAGGACGGGGAAACAAGAGACACTGTGAGGTGTGCCGTGGTGCTAACCTGCGATGATCAGGAGGTTAGGGGTAGTAGGGGCATTTTGGACTTAACAATTGATTTGTTAGACTTAACCCCATTATAAGTCAAGGAGCATATCTACTATACCTTTTTAAAAGATGAAGTAAAATTTCAACTTATACATCCATTTTCCATTTGCAAAGCTTATATGGTATAATATTAAAATATTGATTTAGATCTACTTGAAATATTTTCCTGATGTGTTATGCATTAGTAATTTTAATATAATAATTTTCACCTGGGGGGAATCCATACCACTGGTTGATAGACTAATATTTCTTCCATTTAAAAATAGAGCGTGGGCCAGGCATGGTGGCACAGGCCTTTAATCTTAGCACTCAGGAGGCAGAGGCAATCAGATCTTTGAGTTCAAGGCCAGCCTGGTCTATAGAGCGAAATTCCAGGACAGCCAGAGCTACACAAAGAAATCCTGTCTTAAAAAAAAACAAACCAAACAAACAAAGAAAAAGCATAGAAGGTGGGGCCCAGTAAGATGGCTCAGCAAGTAAGGATGTTTGCAGCCAAGCCTCACAGCCTTAGTTCCATCCCTCAGACCCACATGGTGGAAGGAAGAGAACAGATTCTTCTAACTTCCACATACATGCCATGGCATATACACCCTTCCTCTCTTCTTGTTTCTGATTTTTCTGAGCTAGGGTCTCACTATGTAGCCTAGATTAGCTTTAAATTTACTATGTAGCCAGGCTTGACTCATTCATGATCTTTCTGCCTCAGCAGAATTGCTGGGATTATGGGCATGCACCACCACGTCTGGCTTATTATGTCTCTTGAACACCATGTACACCAATATAACTCAAGATATTTACCTTAAATATGCAGACATTCCCTATCTTTTAATATATAAATATAATTATTTTAGTAATCTAAATATACACATTATACATATTGCATGAAAACTTCCAAACACCCTCTTTATTTCCTTCCAAGTATGAGAAAAATATTTCTAACTTAATAATTCAAACTGGTATCCCCAGCTATCAATATCTACCTGTCGCCCATACTATAAAGACATCAGATAGTACCAGTTCATCCTCTATTGTTCCTTTAAGCTTCATTAGGAAAATATTTTACTTACAGAGGGAAAAAATGCATACATTCTTTACAAATAAGTCTATTCTTTAAAAAGTACTTTGGTTAAGAAAAGCAAATAAATATTTTCTTCTCTTTATTGCCCTAATAAATTATTCACTCACTGTGAAACAAATTTCAATAAATTCATTTTAAAATACCAACAATCTCGTAAATTTGCAGTTGAAGAAATATTACAAAGACTCTGGTCCCTGTCTCTTATACACATCTAGATGTGTATAAGAGACAGGTGTATGCCTACATGCCAGAAGAGGGCACCAGATCTCATTCTAGAGTGAGCCACCATGTGGGTGCTGGGAATTGAATTCAGGACCTCTGGAAGAGCAGCCAGTGTTCTTAACCTCTGAGCCATCTCTCCAGCCCCAGAAGGTGTCCTTGATTGAAGCCCTTAGGTCCTTTACAGACCATTCATGTCTTGGCAGGAAGCAATGAAACACTATGGGAAGATCCTGCTATACTGTGCTATTTCTTGAAGTCTTTTGAGAATTATGTGGAGGTTTGAAAAGTCTGCAAGAGCTGGAATGTAGCTCAGTGGTATAGCACTTGCCTAGTCTGAGAAAGAGCTTGTTTTTGATCCCCAGCACTGGAAAAAAAGTCTGACAAAAAATAGACTAAATCTAGGCAAAGCATTTGCCATTGTTAAAAACAGTAAGGATGGGGCTGGAGAGATGGCTCAGTGATGAAGAGCACTAAGTAGCTCCTGTTCCAGAGGACCCAGCTTTGAGTCTCAGCTCATAACAGCGTACAACTTTCTACAACTCCAATTCTGGGAGAATCTGAAGTTCTCCTTTGGCTTCTGTAGACATTAGGCATGCACATGGTACTTAGACATACATGCAGGCAAAATCTCTATACATAAAAGAATAAATTCTTAAAAAGAAAATAAAAACTAAGGGTATTACTTACTCTGTTTATCTGATTTGTTTATATCTAAAAGTCTCTCTACTACTTACATCCTTATCTACATAGAGAGCTTGAGGCCAGCTGGCAACACACAAGACTATAAGCTAGAGAAGTATGTAAGCACTATCATGTGTTTATTATTTTTCTTCTGTGTCTCCTTCATTTCCTACAGCATAACATCCTCCAGCACAGTGCTAATAGTTAGCAATAGTGTTTGTATATAGAAATTTTACTCAGGGAGTAGATCTTATGGTATATACTTTCATCATAAAAATAATAATAAAAAGGAAATTTCTGAAAGACACGAATAGGGGCTGGAGAGATGGCTCAGAGGTTAAGAGCACTGACTGCTCTTCCAGAGGACCTGAGTTCAATTCCCACCAACCACATGGTGGCTCACAACCATCTATAATGAGATCTGGTGCCCCCTTCTGGCCTACAGGGATACATGCAGGGAGAACAGTATAATAAATAAATAAATAAATAAATAAATAAATAAATAAATAAATAAATAAATCTTTAAAAAAAGAAAGACAAGAATAGGGCATGTTTAGGGTATAAATTGTAGTGATTTTTCATTGGTGTACACTGAATAGTGGAGATTAAATATGTATAGCTTTTTGTATGCTAATCCTAGTGCAATAAAGTGGATCAAAAGTACACTTAAAAATAGGAAAAAAAAACCCAGCAGTCTAAATGAAAATTACTTTATTTTCTTTACTATATATTTGTGGAAATTGAGGTCATAAGGACACATTTAAGAAAAGGGATATATTAATACATAAAGTAGAAACACATTTTATTAGTAATTTAAGAAAGATTTTAGATATTTGTATTTTATGTATGGCTGTTTTGCCAACATGTATGCCTGTGTATCACATTAATGCAGTGCTCTCAGAGGCCAGTAGAGGGTGTCATATTCCCTGGAACTGGAGTTTTAGGTAGTTGTAAACTGGTGAACCTGTGACTTCTGGAAGAGCAGCAAGTGCTCTTAAAGGCTGAGCCATCTCGCCAGCCCCTTTATTGGTAATCCTACTATCCTCTAATATATAGCCTATACTTTCTACTTGTAGTAACTCTTACAAAGAACATATATTCAGAGTGGACTAAGAAATTAAGTAACTAAAATTTACAAAGCAACAATGCTGATATATTTATGATGACCTACTATTAAATTTCTTAAATATGAACAAAGTAAAGTACTACCTTTTAAATACATCATACATTAATAGTAGTACTTTGGTCAAATTTTGCAAATGTTTCTTTTAAGCAAAAATTTAGAAACCCTTACCAAAAGAAAAAAAACCCTCAAAATTTTACAACTAGAAGGATGTCATGTAGTATATTACTCTAAGAAGATACAGTTCTTCAAATGAAGAGTAAACATCTCCATATACATTTTCAACAGCATTGAGTAATGGCTACTTAAGTTGATCCTTTAGGATCATAACTTCTAACCCTGCTTTGTAGAATTGACTCTTGTGCCTTAATTCCCCACTCTACTTAGAACATATGCTTTTAGCGTATGTAATATTCTGGGGAGAAAGGAATGTAATCTAGTCAGTAGCCTCAGAGAAGCCCTAGTTTCAGAAGAAAGCCATCAAATTCCTCTCCAACAAAAGCCCTAGTTTTGGAGCTGGAGAGATGGATCACTGTGAAAGTGCTTGCTGTGAAAGCCTGAGGATCTTTGGGTCTCCAGCACCCATGGAAAAGTCTGGCCGCTCAGCAAGTTTCAGAGAGACCAAGGCACTGGCTCTCAAAAATCAAAGTGGAAAGTGATTCAGAAAGATATCTGACATCAACCTATGGCCTTCACACATACATACACACATTCTCATGTCAAACACACACACACACACACACACACACACATCATCATCATCATCATCATCATCTAGTTTTCTGGGGAGCATTCAGAGTCATCTACAGAAAAGCCAAGATTCTTTCAAAAATGGAGAACAGAGGGTGATTAATAGAGTTTGCAATTTGAAGAACAGCCAAGATCAGATAAGGTATCTCTTCTATTTGATGTACAAGCAAAAAGAAAAAAATTCCTATCTTTCCAAATCACTTACACTCTAGTATTGGTTATTCTTTGATGGAATTTGAAATGCTTACGAATTTTTGCCATATTTTAAAGATGATTAAGTAGCATATATTTTACTCACCTAAAAGAGGAAGTAAAACTGGGTAGTTGTAAGGCATCACAAAGAGGTTTACACAAGTTAAAGTCGTACTAGCTTTTAAATAACCAAATGGATATCCAAGCTCATTGTATTTTCCACTGCTGGTGACAAACACCTAAGAACATGAAGCAATGTACAGTTATAGCAGGAATTATTCTATGTAGAGTCAAACTTGTAGCAACATCTGTGGCACAGCAATTCAAAAAATAGACTCAGTATTTTTGCATAGGGTTATGTAAAAATAACGTGCTAAATAGGCATATTCAAATTATAGATATTCCACAATTATATTACAAATTAAACTAGATGATACAATAACCACTCAGAGGCCACAGGACACATCAACAATACCCAGAAATTCACTTAGTATAATGGAAAATGATGTTGAAATAGTATTAAGTATGCCAACTTCCCAAAAGAATAAGGCATGATTACAGTAGACTTAGAAAAAAAGAAATATGGTTCCATGCCTTGTGGTGATATATTGTGTACCCTCATAAAATTTGCCTTAACATCAGAGGACAGAACAAGTCACTGGATTAAACATAGAGGCCAGTAGTGGCACACACCTTTAATGCTAGCACTCATGAAGCAGAGATCTGTCTGGATCTCTGTGAGTTCAAAGCCACCTGAACTACATGAGATTGACTCAGTCTAGGACAGAAAACAGAGCCAGGTAGTGGTGGCACACACCTTTAATCCCAGTACTGGGAAGCACACATGCCTTTAATCCCAGGAAGTGATGGCTTCCAAAGGTATATAAGGTGTGAGGAGACAGGAACTAAAGGGTTTTTGACAGAAGGGTCCCTTTCAGCTAGAGGCTTTTCAGGCTGAGAACTTGGTGAGGTGAGAGGTGGTTGTGGCTTGTTCCTTTGTCTCTCTGATCTTTCAGCATTTACCCCAATATTCTGGCTCTGGGTTTTTATTAAGAGACCATTTAACATTTGAGTTACATGCCTAAAGCATACATTCCAAAAAGAATGGCCATTTAAAAGACTGTGTAAATGGTCCTTATGCATACTACTATTAAGTCTTGCTGTTTCCTCATTTATTCATTTTTCACTGATAAATAATTACAGAGTAACCTATTACGAGACAGAAACTATTATACACTTTCTGAGGTAGCAAGGAGATGCTTCGCTTCAATCTGGAACACATTTTCTTGGCTACATCAACTTAGAACATTGGTTGTATTCACATAACTATCTTTTGATTCTTTATTGGTACTCCTGAGTTGGTGTGTATTATCTGTCAGCTTCCATACACTTGATATTCTGTGCCAGAGTCTTCCAGCCACCATGTTTTCTCTGTGTTCCTTATTTAGACTCTTTGACTCAAATGAGGACACCAGTATAAACTTTTAGAGATCCAGTCCTATCCCTCCCAAAGACCTTTGGCAGGATTCCTTAATGATAACAATTTACCATGCTACTTCTTCATAATAGCAATATCACCTACAATTCAGGAAATTCTTCTTAAATCTAGTTGTTATGAAAATATGCCAGGTATGGTGGCACATACCTTTAATTCCAGCACTTGGGAGACAGAGGCAGGCAGATCTTTGCAAGTTCAAGGACAGCCTGGTCTACAGAGCGAGTTCTAGGACAACCAGGGCTACACAGTGAGATCCTGTCTCAAAAAACAAACAAACAAAAAACAAAAACAAGAAAAAGAAAAAAGAAAAAAATCTCTCTTATGTAATTTATGACTCCATAAAATATAAGTAATGCTAAAAATGATTCTGCTAGATTTTTGTTGCAATTCGACCTTGAAAGAGATAACTATAATAAAATGGGATATATTGTTTCATAAGGAGAAATGATGTATCATGCAAAGTAAAAAACAAGAGTGTGTGTGTGTGTGTGTGTGTGTGTGTGTGTGTGTGTGCAAGTGCCTATGTATGTACAAGTGCACATGCATGGACATGTGCATAGGCCTAGGGGTTAATGTGTGCTTTCTTCGGTTACTCTCGACCTTGTTTTCTGAGACATGTCTCATTGAACCTGAAGATCAACAACTCAGCTAGCCTGGCTGGCCAGAGAACTCCAGGTGCCCCCGTGTCTACCTCTCTATGCTGGGATTACCGCTACATGGTCTTGACAGCTTTTGAAAAAACAATGAGTGCTGGGGTTGAACCGAAGTGCTCGGAGATGGGGGCAAGCACCTGACTGAGTGAGCCTTCTCCCTGCTCTATTAGAACACCTTCTCTACTAAAGTTTAATGAAATTTCCTTGGTCCTGGTCCATTCTTTTTCAGTCCCACTAATGAATCAGATCAAATTAGTATAAGGTCAGGACAAAGGCTATGACATTTGAGAGGCTGTGGAGAAGTGGGGACAGATTTCCTCCGTTTCTTTGGAGAAGATTTAGAAGGAATACGCTATATAGAATGAAAGTTTATTTAAGAGAAAAGGTGTGATTTGTAATTTTATTTAATTTTGTTGTGGAAATTCAAACCTCCTACTCAAACCAAACTATTCAAAAGAAGAAGTTAATCTTCTATTGTCCACATTTCTAGAACTTAGGGTAAACAAGCACATGGCTTGGTGAATATTCCAGAAAAAGAACAGGAGGGAGTTGCCAGTCCTTTTCTCTTTCTTGACCTAAGTGTTGTTTACACTACAAGAAACCCAGTTGTGTCCGTTTCTGGCCACTACTCTGCAACCCTTAGGAGGAAGTATTATTCTGACTTCTGGCAGAATAAGTTAATTTTAGCTGTCTGAATATAGAAAAGTACAAGTATACAGTATTAGTATGTAATCTTTTCTTGTTTGGTTTCTGTTCAATACTGTAGTTTTGAAAATTTTTTTAAATTTCTTTTTGTCCTAGAACTTGCAATGTAGAACAGGTTGGCCCCAAACTTACAGAGATCCGCCTGCCTCTGCCTCCCAAATGCTGGGATTAAAGGCGTATACCAGCACCACCTGTAGTTTTGAAATTTTGTTTCTTACCCCTTTATATCTTTGATTCAAGCCTTTTCCTTTTCTTTTGAACTAGCCTTAGCATCTTGAGAGAATTAAAGTAGCTTACAGATATTGTGTATCAGTGATCTCTCATTTTAGAACAGAACAGATGAGTGTCTGAAAGTGTTCCCTGTGTCAACAGAACCTAAAAATTACTGGCTGGTATGTGGTCCTATAGTTCAGTAATAGAATGAACATCGTTATAATGTAGGACTTTTTTGTATCCAAATAAAAAAGCCATGACTGTCAAGTGTAGAATTTTACAAGTCGAACTCCATAGGCAATTAAGCAATGAGCAAGTCTTTTTCACTGCAGCACAGCACTCAGAGAGAATGGTATCTCTGCACTTGCCTCATCTAAGTACAATCCCAGGCAGTGGGGCTTGTACTAATGAATCTACAGTTTTATTGCATTATACTCATACAGAAGGTAATTGCAGAGTTTCTGGTTCTTGGCCCAAAATATGCAGGACTTCTCATTTGTCAAGTTCAAAATAAGAGCTGAGAGTCTTGCTCATACCTGAATCGAATCACACCTTGTAGTTTAACGATTCTTAGCCTGGGGAACAGATAAGAATGGGTCTACCCAACCCCAAATCCTCAAATGCATGGTTTCATCAGATCCTACTTTCATAAATGGCAATGTACAGTACATTAATGTTTCATACCTTTCTAAAATTATTTTCTTGGCTATGTTGTTTATTAGATAGCATTTAAAAAATACAGTGTAATTATTACCAAATTTGAAACATTTTAAAGTAATTTTTGAAAAGATTTTAAAGTTTTTATTTTTTAAAATTTATTTACTTTTATTTTGTGTGTATGAGTGTTTTGCCTGTATGTATGTATGTATCTATGTACGCATGTTTGTATACTACATGCATCATCCCTGGTGCTCATGGAGGCCAGAAGAGGGCCTCAGATGCCTGGAACTGGAGTTAGAGACAGCTGTGAGTGGCCGCATGCCACATGGGTGCTGAGAACTGAACCTGGATCCTCCCAAGAGCATTAAGTGTTGTTAACCACTAAGTCATCTCACCAGACCCTTATTCTTGTTTTTAATTATGTGTATATGTGTATAGGGGTATGTGCATGTGTGTGGTGTCCACAGAGGCCAGAAAGATGGCATCAGATCATCTGGAGCTGGAATTGCAGGAGGTTGTGAGCCACCTGATGTGAATAATAGAACTGAACTTAGGGTCTCTGTAAAGTTAGGGTGCATTTTTGTTTGTTTTGATTTTTCCAGATGGGAGTTTCTCTGTGTGGTCCTGGCTTTCCTGGAACTCAGTCTGTAAATCTGGCTGGCCTCAAACTTAGGGATCCACCTGCCTCTGACTTGCAAGTGCTGAGACTAAATGCCTGGGCTACCCCGCCTGGCCAGTATGCATTCTTAACCACTGAGCTGTCTCTCTAGACCCCCATTTTATAACCAATTCTCAGATCCCAGAATAATTATAGACATTTGGGTACTAGGTAAGGATAGATAGATACCTGCCAGCAAGTATGAGGAGATTTTCTTTCCAAGATGTACTGAGTTAAAGGAGAGGGTTCAAGTTCATATTTGTCAAAGGGCAGTTTATCTATAACCATTGGTTCACAATCAACACAGGAAAACCTCACAACAGGATGAGATGTTCGTGGAGGCTAAAAAAAACAAAAAACAAAAAAAGAGGAAATATGATTGGATATCAACCAAGCTCACAATTCTAACCATTCTGAAAGCCCTGCTACATTTTTATCAAACAATCACCAAGATTAGTATTTGAAGCATTTCTAGAACTTTAAGAATCACCATGGCGGTGGTGACTCAAGTCCTTCACCTCTAACCTCTACTAGGGTTGGGAAGAGGGAAGATAAGGAAATGTAGAGCTAGAATTTCAATGAAATAATAACTGTATTAACTATGTTTAAGTAACCCTTATGATCCATAGAATGAACTCTCACTTTCAAATCCATTTTGTGACCTTTAAGCATTGCCCGAGTGTCAGTCTTCTGTATCATGAGGTAATTGTGATACCACTGGACAAGGAGAGTCTTTGAACTTTTCTAATGAGTTCAAACTACTAAGAAGCAAAAGGAAAAATAACAAAGGTATGGAAGGGCAAGATACACAATGAGAATGATCTGGTCACAACTTTCAGGGCTCAAAGGAATCACATAGCACTGCTCATACCCACATGTTTGCTTTGAATAGCCGAAGCTGAGGGTGCTTTTGGTGAAACTTCAAAGGCCTGTGTGTTTGGAGCACCACAGTAGAACAAAGGAGAAGCAATTTTATCACCAGGTTTGTATCACTAGAGAACAGCACAGAGAGAAAGGAGGACAGCAAGGGCCGAGCCATGTGGGAGGCTAATAGAAAGATGATAAAAATGGCTTGGCTTGCTTTATGAAAAGTGGAAACAAATGCATTTGGCTTTATCATTTATAAACTTAGAAGATGCTTGAGAGTTGACAAAAACGACTCTGCAGTGAACTTGTACATGTAGGGGAATGTTAAGGCAGACTGGGTATAAATTACTGGAATTTCCATTATTCTAGCTTTCCCTTCTTTCAGCTTGAATCAGTCTTGGGAAACGTTTCTGATCTCTTAGATCTGAGTATCTAAAAAAAACCGATAAACACCTAAGTGAAACCCCATAGCTAGCAATAATGAAATAAATTCACTAAAGTGGTTTGAAGGGGCTATGAGCTGACAGGTTTGCCACCATGGAACCCTGGGGGAGAGAGGAGGAATATTTTCCCTCACTCCCAGAAAGGGGCTAAAAGGGGTCTTGTTCATTGAGCCTTCCATGACTACTCCTGCAAATATAAGAACCCAAACTGGTAGCCTGGGAGAAAATGCAGTTCACTGTGGAAATTTCTAGAACCTAAAATACAAATTAACCTGAATCAGGCAAGTAGTACACTAGAGGAGCAATGATATGTTTGTGTCCCCCATCCCTAGCCCCAGATCACACATGAACTACTCAGGCTTTCTTTCCTTAAGGATAGGAAGCAGAGTATGTTTCCTACAATCTCCTATTTTCCTAAACACTAACCCTGAAAAAAGCCAGTTTAGCTGGTACTAAGAGTAACTATAGCATCCAACCCTCTTCTACCAAATGCAGATACCAAAAGACAAACCTTTGCTTAGAGATAATTTTTTAAGTATTGCATAATTACGAATCATTGAAAAGTAAATGGCTCACCAGGGTATGACTATAGGTACTTGGGAAGCTGAGTAAGAAGGACTGTCAGTGAGTTCAAAGCCAGCCTGGGCTACAATGTGAGAGCCCATCTTAAACAAAAAATGTGAATCCATATGAAACAGAAGTGCCTTGATTAAAAATATGGAATCAACACAGATGTCTATCAATAGATGAATAAATGATAATGGGTGCAACTGAAAAAAACTATTAAGCAATGTAACTCAGGCTCAGGAAGACATATGTTCTCTCTCATATGTGGATTCTAGTTGATAATGCTTAAATATGTATATCTAAATGGGAGAAAAGGTAGGTGAAGGCCAGGAAACTAGAAGGGGGCCCATCAGATGGGGAAAAAAAGAGGTCTTGAAGAAGTGAGGTGGAGAAGGAAACAGAATACATGAGCTATTAAAATAGAAGGGGGGATGCTGGGAACAAAAGACTAACATGAGAGAAGGGCAAAGGGAGGTTGAAGTGGAGCAGAGGGAGACTCAACCAAAACAAAGCATGTATGACAACACTGTAAGGAGGCCTGGTACTTCGTAAGGTAACTGAAAGGAAATATCGAGTAAGAAATGAAAGTGTATCTAAATAGAATGGCACATATTTTTATCTGCACTTCCCTTCAAGGACAGAAGACAGCTGTTTATTTACATTTTTCTCTTACTTTCATCCTTGAGAGCAGCCGCCAACTGCTCAGTTTTACATTTTCATGTCTTAAAGCAATATTTACTGTACAAACCAGTCTTCCATTATTTTTCCATTTTATTGTCCACAGTAAAAATAATGACATATTCAGTATAGGGCTGTAGCTGCCTAGAGTGTGTGAAGCCCTAGGTTCACCTCCCAATACTGCCATAAAAAAACAACAAAACAAAACAAGAAAAGCAAACAACACATAAATAAACATAAGAAAACATTAAAATAATGCTCTCCTAATTTGTTTTCAAACGCATCAAAACAGCCATATTCAAACTAACTTCCTATATAAACTATGAAAATAAATAAAAATATTTCAAACTTTGGTTAAACACACACACTAAATGAATGTAAAAAATTTAAATAAAAGCAATGCTTTAATATCCACAAGGCAAAGGCAACAGCACAAATAACTAAAAGGTCTGATAAAAATAAAGGACATTCTCCTCCTCTGCTTTAAGGCATAGAACTAGCCTTTCAATAAAAGATGGAAACCAGAAGAGAGGGGGTCTACTTGCCTGTGGCACAGCTTAAAAGCCTCAAGTTATTTTAAAAGCTTCACTGTCATATAATTAAAAACCCAGATCAGTGTTTACCCTTTTCATTTATAATACTTACTAGTGAAGGTAAATTCTGTTCTGGCCAAAAAGATTCTGGAATCGGCCAGTGTCCAACAGGAACACCAGTTTTAGAATTAGGTCGCACATAGATGAGTTTATGACAACTATGCCATGGTTGAGCAGCAAATAAGTTGCTTGGCCTACACAAATCCATCAGTGCATCTATAAGAGAAATACGTGACAGAAGACATGACTGCTTTTTACAGCTATTTATCTTCTTGTACACACTTTTAAGTTTCAGGCAAAGGACAAACTAAAACATAAAATATGGTTTATGAAAAACGAAAGAAGGAAAAGGCAGTGACAGTCCAAGGATTTCTGTTCTCTCTCTCTCGACAATTTTAATCTAATTTGCCCTTTAACTCAATGTCTCCCACTATTCTTAATGTACTATGAGAATATGAAGTTGTGTGGAAAACTAGTGAAAAACTAGTTTTACATTTTATGAGACTTGGGCACATAAGGTAAGCACATCACAACACAATGGTCATTTTTCAAGAATTCACTTACCAAATTAGCAAATGAAATCATTTTCCCTGGTATAGTCTTTACATTTTTGGGAGCCGGCAAAATAGATCATAAATTCCATTTACGTTTTTGCTCTACACCCAATGACCCCAAAACCAAAACACAAGCTTTCTAAATTTTCTTGAAAATCAAGAGTATGTTGGTGGCATAATCTGTGTATACATAGGGGTGGGGGATATAAAGCAAATGGCTCAAGGTTGTTATGGACAAATTCAGCCCATTTTCTCCATATACCACTAAAATTCCACGTAATCTGGCCACATATAATGCATAGCAATACACCATTAATGCATTTTAGCTATTTAAATTAGCTTACTTCTTTTGCCTCCCCAAACAAAACCAAAAAACCCTTATGCCATGATTTATTAGTCTAAGTTATAATTAGGAAGGATATTTTAGTTATTTGGGTTTCATTTTTCTTAAATTACAGAAGATTTAATTTGGCATCATTTTAAACAAGTAATTACTTGAGGTTAGGAAATTTTACAGGGGTTCACCAGGCTCTAGGAAAAACATAGAAATACATGTGAGATCCCTCTAAATTTGGGCACACAATGCTGGGGATGCCCATCTTTCTGAGCAAAGATTATTATTTTTATCGGATTCTTTGAGACTACAGAACTCTGGACAAAGAGGAAAAAACTGAGGCTAGAAGGAAAATCTGTGCTACTTATGAGACAGCAAATGCAACTAGTATTTCAATCTGAGAGTTTCTCCTTCATGTTACAATAGTAAACAGAAAGTTATGGGCTAGGCAGTCAGCTGCCAGCACTATAGCACACCCTTCCCTATATGGTTGATTCAAAATATGCTGTGAGGACCCAGTCTTCTTTGGCAGATATTCTTAACTTAGGAATCTAAGAAACTCCTGAAATCACGCACAGAACTGTATTGTGTGACTTAAGTCCTTTTCTCCAAGGAAAGGAATAAAAAAAAAAAAGAACTAAAGAGTAAAACAAGTCAAGAAACACAAGATCCATTGTGCTAGACAAAACTATGCCGCTTTCTGCCATGTACAGTGGATCCCTTTGGCCTTACCCAAGGGAATCAGATCAAACAAAACACCATGCGTGGTAATAATGAAATCGTCTCTATTCTCTCTCTCTCTCTCTCTCTCTCTCTCTCTCTCTCTCTCTCTCTCTCTCTCTCTCTGTCTCTCTCTCTGTGTGTGTGTGTGTGTGTGTGTATGTGTGTGGTGTGGTATGCTTGCTGTGTGACTGTGTACCCATGCTGAGAGATGGAAAAGCAATAACAAAGAACAGGGCTTTAAGGAAGTCCTGTACTGTATCACTATGGTGTAATTTAGTTCCCCTGATCCTTCTGAAACCCATTCAGAAATATCCATTTGACAAACCATCTGGAGCTTCACTATGGTTTAACTTCCTTATGCAAAATTAGCCAATGCTTCTATATTTTTAGATGTCAAATTTTCTGTAAGATCTCATTTGAAGAGAAAACATTCTGCAGTTAAAGAATGGTCGAGAAAATACCAATAATACACAACCTCACAGAATACTGTAAGTTCCTGAATAAACATTCACACTCTTTTGCTGTAGGATGGTAATTAACAGAGATTTCATAGAGATAATTTAGCATATTTAGTGATCACAAGCACCAAATCAGATCACTACTCAAGTGCCATACCATAGTGGATATCCAAATATTTCGAAAGCAGAGAGATGAATTAAAAACTAGGGTCAGAAAAAGTAATAATTTTCTTAGGAAAATGTTTGACATGAAATGAAGGTTGCTAGAATTTGACCACCTAACACATGCATGGGCAATAATCATACATTAGTTGTTTGAATGGCCGTTCATGATGACTGGGATGCACATGGATACTGGGTTCTACTGCCACATGTTTAATGTCTTTTCAATCTTGGATCATACTTCCACACAATATATTATGGTAAAAAAATGTTTACTGTACCTTCTCCAACAGGAAGCGGATCTGGTCCTGTTTTTTCAAAATTAATAACTACACCACTCTGCACTTTTTGAACTAGTGATTCTAAACACTGATTCAACATTCTTTGTGTTCTTACACAGTAGGAGCGACCTATGCCAGAGAGAAAAATTAAGAGTATAAGTTTCATCTAATCAAATACTGGTTCATAATACACGTATTTGAAAGCCTAAAATATGATTTAGAACCATCATAACTACATTAGCAGGAATGTGGTATGAACAATGATAACCTTAAGCAGCAGAGTTCACAGATTTTGAAGGCAAGCAACCAAAGACTAGCTATGGCTCTTAATAAGAACTATACTCTCCTACCCCAAATTCTTCCTTCAGAAACATGAAACATCAGTGGTACCTCCTGTGACTTCGCACATCTGTGTGATGGCCGACTCATCAGTTGGTACACTCCCTAGTTGCTCTGGTTCGGTAGAAGCCACTCCAGGCAAACGCAACACCAGGGCAAATAACCTTTGATCCCAACGAAAAGGTTCTTTGGTTAGTTCACTTCCAGGCAGAGGAGAATTCAAGGGAAGATGAAGCTGATAAGGCAAAATTTGAAAAGGTTCATCATAACAACCCACGTAAAAAGAAGAAAGAGTTAAATGGATCACTGTACTTTCATGGAACTCAACAGAATTAAGCCATCTCTTAAGGATTACCAAGATAGATTTGTGCAAACTTTATTCTTATCTGGAAATACATGCCTCCCACAGAAATAGCTGCATGTTCTCTGCTATTTAAAAGAAATTAAAAAAGAAATATCTCACCTCTTCTTGAACGCTAGCAGTACTTGTTAACTTGTTTCCATCTGTGATGGTAATTAAAATAGACGGCTCTAAAAAGAACGGATTTCTCCCCTAAAATACATTTAAAAAGCATTAGAGCTGGGTAAAGCAATATAACTGTACTTAAACTTCTACATTTGCCTTGCTGATGATCCCTCAAACATGAGAAAGTTTTCCTTGATAAATAACAAATAAAAGCTCATCCATACTCATGAACCCATTCACCTGAGTTAAAATCTGCAGATTAGGGGACACCTGTGGCATATACTCTGCAGCCTGGAAAATGTGTCTGGGGATACTGAGCAGAGCGTTTAGGGTAGAAAAGAACAATGGTGGCAGCAGCAAGTGCTTCTCTGTCCTCCTCTTTTATCTAGAGCTTTAAAAGTCTTTGATAAGACTGGTATGGGGGAGAAGTAGGCACACTAAGATTTCTCTACAACTGTCTTCTTCCAACATTTTAGAGCACCTTATTCATCATATTCTCAGATTTCTGAAGATCAAATGACAAGAAATTTTATTTACTGTATAATGTTTAAGAACCAAAAAAGTTGACTAGGCAGTGGTGGCAAACACCTTTGAGCCCAGCACTCAGGAGGCAGAGGCAGACAGATCTCTGTGAGTTCAAGGCCAACCTGGTCTACACGGCGAGTT
>LZPO01044434.1:257420-273407 GCA_001675575.1 Neotoma lepida | reverse complement strand
ACATCGACACAAAAATTCTCAATTATACAATGATTACGATAGAGCGCAAATAAGCACTAAATAACACAGTATCAAGCCTCTGACAAATTAATCCCTCTTTAAACTAATTCCATTCGATATCTTGACTGCTCAAGTGGAACCAAAAGCAAGCAGTCACTTTCCAAAAGTCCTACTGGCTTTAACGATCAAAGGCAAAGAACTCAGGCAAACAATACATTCATTCATTATAGCAGGGAGCAGGGCTTTGTTTCAAGAGGGCAATCTATATTCAGACTCAACCAAACCTACTCATTCACACCAACTCCCTCATCATAATGGTGGCAATGAGCAGATGAGCATGGAGTGAGGGGAGAGTAAAAAGCAATTCTTTTGTAAATGCACTGTCCTTGATAGAAGGGGGAAAGGCTACTGAGTGTCTGAGCTACATGAATTTTGATAACTAATATTCTTCTTGTGTAATAGTGTCACTTTTAAACAACAATACAGAATTATACACATACAGCAGCTAGACAGCTGGCTCCATGGTTAAGAGCACCTGCTGCTCTTGCAGAGGACTCTGGTTTGGTTCCCAGCACACACACTGAGTAGGTCACAACTAGTTGTAACTCTAGTTCCTAGAGACCAACATCCTCTTCTGGTTTCAGGGGGGGCGGGGCACCTGAACACATGTGTGGCAAATATACAGACAAGCTGGCACACATAAATATACATGGTTACCAATAAACAAACAAATAAATAAATAAATAAATAAAGCAGAACCATATTTATTTGGAGACAATCCTGTTGGCGCTATTAAAGATTCAGAAAACCCCAAATGTAGAATAAGAAGAAAAAGAAAAGTTTTTGCAATGAACTAACAGCTTCTAGGCACCCCCGGAAGCTATAAATAGCAGCAAAGAGCCATCAACTCAAGGTCAACAGCCAACTGTTGCTGTGATTAATTCGTCTGCAGAATCGGAGGAAGGAAAGGATTGTACTGCCTGGTCAGTGGTGACTGTAAAAACAAAGCAACAGTGAGATAAAAGAAGAGAAGGCAAAAGAAGACGATGGCAGCTTTCACTACGTCACAGAGGAGCGTTCCGTAAAGGTGAATGCAGATGGCACAGTTTGGCAACATATAAGACTGAATGTCAGCCACTTGAGCCTGGAGGACCCTGAGGACAAGGATGATAAGCTAAACACTGAAGGTACACCAACCAGAGCAGTACAGCTGGAGATAGAAAGAGCAAGTAATACAGAGATGAACTTAGTAATTTATAGTTAATCTTTTTTTTTATTTTATTAAAACATTTGATGTACAANTGCAGGAGAGATAATATACAGATATCTTCATCATAAATACAGGTTACAAATTCTTACCCTAATAGTGAAATGTTTCACTAAAGCATGCCCAGTGATTTTGGGCAAAAAAATTTTGGGCAAAACCAAAATTTATGTTATGCTACAGTCATCCTAGGGTCCTTCCTGCTAGGTAGCCTCCCTGGATCTGTGGGTTGCAGAGTGATTNTCCTTTGGTTTATATCTAGTATCCACCTATTAGTGAGTACATNCCATATTTGTCCTTCTGAGTCTGGGTTACCTCACTCAGGATGATATTTTCTAGTTCCATCCATTTGCCTGCAAATATCATATGGTCATTGTTTTTCTCTGCTGAGTAGTACTCCATTGTGTATATGTACCACATTTTCTTAATCCATTCTTCAGTTGATGGGCATCTAGGTTGTTTCCGGGTTCTGGCTATTACAAATAATGCTGCTATGAACATAGTTGAGCATGTATCTTTGCAGTATGAATGAGCGTTCCTTGGGTATATACCCAAGAGTGGTATAGCTGGGTCTTGAGGAGGATTGATTCCCAATTTTCTGAGAAACCGCCATACTGATTTCCACAGTGGTTGTACAAGTTTGCACTCCCACCAACAGTGGAGGAGTGTTCCCCTTGCTCCATATCCTCTCCAGCATAGACTGTCNNCAGTGTTTTTNATCNTAGCNATTCTGACAGGTGTAAGATGGTATCTCAGAGTCGTTTTGATTTGCATTTCNCTGATGACTAAGGATGTTGAGCATTTCCTTAAATGTCTTTCAGCCATTTGAGATTCTTTTTTTGAGAATTCTCTGTTTAGCTCTGTAGCCCATTTTTCAATTGGATTGTTTAATATTTTGATGTTTAGTTTCTTGAGTTCTTTATATATTTTGGAGATCAGCCCTTTGCCTGATGTGGGGTTGTCTTTAGCTAAAGTCATGATGCTCATTATCGATACAACTACAGCAAACTCTATTCTAGTCTCATCCTCTCTCAAAGCACAATAAGACAAGAGAATAAATGACCACAGTGTGAAGGAAGAAAGGACATTAGAACAAGCCTGAAGATGACATGTCTTATTGATGTGAGAAGCAGAAGGGACCATTAAAAGAAGAGAACAGTTCCTAAAAGGATGAGCCTTACTGGAGAAGCACTAGTAATATTATTATTGCTCTGGATATATGGCAGAAGTCAAGGCTAATGGGATAATTGGGGCTCTGACTATTAAATGCTTTGTACAGCACACTCAGTAGTTTGGATTGTATCTGCAGCCTTGGGAAGAACTGAGTGTTCTTTTTAATTAGGGGAGTGGTGTGATCAGATCTGCATTTTAGCAAGATCGTTCTGCTAGGAGCTGGAGACTAAATTGAGGGGTGGAGGGAAGACTGCAGCTTGAGGCAGGAAAACTGGTTTGGAGACTGTTGCAGGAGCTAAGAGAAAAGGGATGAAAGCCTGAGCTAGGGCAAAAGCTTCAATGACGGTGGCAAGGACGAGAGGTGATTGCAGACTAATGAAGTGCTTCCAGAGGTGGAGTTGTACAGATTCAGCACCTAATTTAGTGGGATGGATGAGGGAGAAGCGGTCATGCGTCAGGTCTGGGGTTCTAGCTTGGGAAAACTTATGAATGATGGAATCCTTATTTCATTCAGCATTATTAGTTACACACTATGAACTTACATTTATGTCTGTATTAAGTATTGAAGTCCTAAAGGGCCACAGGATAGGTCAGGGTATGAGTAAAGAGAAATGAGTGTACTATTAGGAAATCACTTTAAAACTCATCAATACTGTTAAATGTCGTGGGACCTGCTTTATAAGTCCAGCACTTATATGGTGGAGACAGTCCAGCCAGACTACAGATGAAATTGAAGGCCAGCCTGGACTCTATCTCAAAAGGAGGGAGCAAGATAGCTCAGAGAGTAACAGTGTTTGCTATCAAATCTCACAGCTTGAGCTCAATCCCCAGGACCCATAACAGTAGAAAAAGAGAACTGACTTCCACAAATTGTCCTCTTATTTGCATATGTGTGCCAATACACACATGCCCATATACATCCATATACATACACATAGATGCACACACACACAAATAAATAAATAAAATGAGTGAGGGGGGAAAGCCTCTGCTGGTAAAGGCACCTGCTGCCAAGCCTGATGGCGCGAGTTCAATCCTTAAGACCCACATGGTGGGAGGAGAGAAACACCTCCTGAAAGTTGTCTTTTGACCTCCACATATACTCTGTAGCATACTCACATCCACCACATGCATACAATAAATACACAAATAACCCAATAACTATTAAAGTTTTAATGGGCCTCTGGGCACGGTAGTGCACAGCTGTAATCCAGCACTCAGGAGACTGAGGCAGGGCTGAAAGCTTGAAGCCAGCTTAATCTATGAACTGAGATTTTGTGTCAAAAACAGTCAGACAAAAAACAAAACAGGAAAACAAACCAACAGGGACTTAGCACAATGGTACTGTTTGCCCAGCATGCACAAGGCACTGGGTTTCATCACCAACAGTGGCTTAAGTGAGGAGTTGACAGAGGGATTTCAAAGAACTCATTGGGATTTAAAAGAATGCATGCATCCTGCTTTTTACTAGTCTTACTCATCAATTCGTCAGGATCCTTACTCCTTAAAATTTCCTTTCATAGCATAGCTTGAAAGCATTTTACAAATGGTTTCAAGGTCTAAATATCTAACATCTGTTTTTAGGTCAATTCTTAGCCTTTGTATTAAATTGGACAACATGAAAAAAATTGTAATGTCATTCCATACTTGAGTGCTAGAAAGTGTTGAAAGCAACACGTTTCTTGATAGCCACCTGGATCTATTTCAAGAAAGAAAGTTAATGGCCTTATATCCATTTTCCATAAGGAAGAAGGGCTAGAAGATAAGAACTTAAAAATTTAGAAAAATCTTATTAATGTAACTAATTTCTTCCTAAAAAGCCATCATAAAGAAACAGCAGGAAAAAGCACATGCTAATATTCTCCATTCACTGCTTGAGGTTATATTTTTCACAGTTCAATTCAGGACAGCTAATGTGTCCTTTTCTTCTCGAAGTACACGGTCTACCACTGGGCTATAGTCCCAACCCCTAATGTGGAAGAGTTTCTTTTCTCTGGACTGAACCTATGGCATCAGGCATGCTAGGCAAGCACTATACCACCAAGCTGTATCCCCAACCAGGCATTTCTTTCAAATTACTCTACTTCCAAGACATTCTATTCTTGTGTGAAATAATAACTTCCACATATTCCTGCAGAACTATGCTTGCAAAGTACGTTCACACTTCATGATGGCTTAGAACAGCCCGGCCAAATAGGTACATTATCATTCTATTCTGATTGAACAAGCAAGGAAGAGGTGAAATGTGTTCTTTTCTGTGGAAGTAACAGTGATGACAAGTAGGGCAATATGTGACTATTGTACACTTGAAATAAAGATGTGACAGAAGAACAGAATACATATAGGAGCTTATCGTGTGTTGAGGACAGAGTCCAGGGATCTGCACATGCTAGGCAAGGAATCTACCACAGAATTACTTCCTCAGTTCTACACATGAGGTTTTGAGGGTACAGATTTCTCCCCCATGTAACATAAAATCTCACTATTCATTTTATACTGATTCTATAAATGATACTCTCTGAGACACGTTCAGTTAAAACAAACTAACAAGGGGATGGAGAAATGACTCACTGGTTAGGAGTACATACTGCTTTTGTAGAGGATACAAGTTAGATTCCAACACCCATGTGGGGTGGCTCACAACCACCTGTAACTCCAGCTCCACAGAGTCGTACTCCTCTGACTTCTGAAGGCATATGGACTCACATGCACATACCCAGATATAGACGCACATATATGTAATTAAAGAATAAAATCTTTAAAAATGTACTAGCAAACATAGTAGGACATAGTCTAATAAAATTCACATAAACTCCTGTTCTTTCTGTCTCAGCCTCCCAAGTGTTAAGACTAAATGTATGTGTCACCACAAAGGGTATTTTTTTAAATGTTGCTACTACTTGAATACTTTAAATTGTATATGGCAGGCATTGTATTATTTCTTTTGGTCACTGATAACCTGATAGGGACATACATGGAGGTCAGACATGAGGGCTGGCCTTTGAGAGAAGACAATGGAGTCATTACAGATTTCAGGGCCACGGGAAACAAGATAAAACAATGCCTCTGAAAGACCAGTCTGGTAGCAACAACCAAAACAGACCAGAGGAAGGGAAAATGCAAGCCAGAAAAAGAAACTATATAGTAATCCAGGCTTGGCGCACTCAGGGCCAGAATCAGGACAGGATAGAGGCAGAGTCAACTGAGCAACATTTGAAGCACACAAACTAGGACTCAGTAATAGAGGGCAGGTCTAAAAGAGGCAAGGAAGATGACATGTTCCTATCCTGGGAGATCTAGAGAAGGAAGGTGTAGAGCAAAGAAGTAACCTGGGATGAGGAAAATCCAAAATTAAGCATTCATTGTCTTCAGAGGTCAAGTTTTACAAGTATCTCATTGATGATTATGGTGGATAATGGCAGATAATATTTACCAGTGTTTATACACTAGGAACTCACACATGCAAAGTGTAGAATATGACATATATTCATTCTTATCTTAGCCTCAGAAGCATACAGAAGGGTGGTGCTATTATTGTATCCATTTTCTAGATGAAGACACTGAGGCTCATCAAGGCTAAGCCAGGATTTGAAGCAAGCCAGCCTAACCTTAGAGCATCTCCCTCCCATTTAAACCACTACACTACAACTCTTCCACATATTCTGTAAGTGACCTCATAGAAACCGTCGCTTAGATTAACTTCTAAGTTCAAGGTTAGTAGAGTTTTCAAATTTCCTGTTTTCCCTGATGGCTAAGTACAGAACACTTGGGGTGGGGGCAGTAAATTCAAAATTATATGACCCTTTTCTAGTCCTGTCTGTCACTGACTAACCTGGCATGGTCTAGAATAAGTGTCTAGGGCAATGTTTTTTCATCCAATAAATGAAAGGGCTATAAAACCAATGCTAAGCCAGGCATGATTGTACATGCCTTTAACCCCAGCACTTGAGAGGAAGAGACAGGCAGTGAGTTTGAAGCCAGCCTGGTCTACACAGAGAATTCCAGGCCAGCCAGGGCTACACAATGAGGCCCTGTCTTAAATAAAAAAACAAAAACAAAACAAAAAACTAACATCCCTTCTGATTTTCATAGCCCATAATTCCACACCCCATAACAACCCTTATCTAAACATTTATTTACCCTATAATTCTATGTCTTATAATAATCATGTAAGTAAAACTGACCTACAGAAGGAAAATATCTGCTGCCTTATAAAGTATGTTAATTTAGGCCTGATTTAAATTTGCATAGCCAACTCAAAATATCTTTTCATATCAATAGAAAAACATAAGACTTTCTGCATCTCAGTGACTTCAGTTCGGTTTTCAGCTCTGCCTGACTGGCCACTAGCCACTTATTCCCAGTTATACAAGTACACAGTAGACAAAATCTCCTCAGAGATGGGAAGCCTCAAGAGGTTTCTCACTGCCATCATCTCTACCTTCTAACCTAACTGCTGGTTACTGTCTTTCCCTTTGAATTGCCTGCTTTGTTCTCTGACATGTAATACTTACAAGGTAGGCTCTGTCCCTAAACAGACCGACAAGGGAGGTGTATCAATCAGTATGTATTATCTGAAAACTTATCATGATCATGCATCTAGACTGGACTCTTAGTCTAGCCTTCATCAGGAATAAAGGTGTTACTTAGAACTCTGAGCTGACTGTCATGGCTGATGCTTGTAATCCCTGCACTTGGGAAGGCTGAGGCAGGAGGACAGTGAGTTGGAGGCTAGCCAGACCCTGTCTCAAAAACAAACAACAACAAAGGGACTGGTTCTTGCGTCTATTTCTCCACTGGCTTCAAATGGAGGAGGGAAAAAAAAGTATTTATCAGCCCCCACCCCCCAGCCTCAAATCTCAGCATCCTGAACTTCATCCCATTTTCCAGAGACCACTTCTCTGATACAGGGTTTTTTTTTAAATAGAGAAACTCTGCCCTCTATTAAACCTTGCCAGAAGTATAAACAAGTAAAGGAGCTAGAATATCAACTGTGCTTGAAGGGGAGGGATGTGGGAGTGATGTTAGAGCCCTTTCTGAACGCTTCTGCTCTATCTCTAAAGGTCATTTGTAATCCTTTTCCAAAATATCAGTAACCTTGCTTGACTTAGCATAATTCATAAGTTTAATAAACACAGTATTAACATTCCCATCCAAAGTAATGCATAAAGATAGTTAGGCCTGTGGTGATTATATTATGTCCCCCAAAATATTGTGTACCCTAATAAAACTTATTTGGGGTCAGAGAACAGAACAGCCACTAGATTAAACATAGAGGTTAGGCAGTGGTAGCACATGCCTTTAATCCTAGCATTCCCGAGGCAGAGATCCATCCAGATCTCTGTGAGTTCAAGGCCACACTGGAAACAGCCAGGCATGGTGGCACACACCTTTAATTCCAGCACCTGAGAGCTCATGTCTTTGCTTGAGAAAGACACATGCCTTTAATCCCAGAAAGTAGTGACAGGAAGCAGAAAGGTATATAAGGTGTGGAAACCAGAAGCTAGAAGGCCTCTTAAGCTTTCAGGCTTTGAACAGAGTTGAGCTGAGATTCATTTGGGTGAAGACTCAGAAGCCTGCAGTCTGAGGAAACAAGATCAGCTGAGGAGTTGGCAAGGTGAGGTTGGCTGTGGCTTGTTCTGTCTCTCTGATCATTCAGAATTTACCTCAATACCTGGCCTGGTGTTTTCAATTAATAAGACTGTTTAAGATTTGCTCTACATAGGCCAGCTACACTTAAATGTCCATGTAGCAAGTGTCCCTTACAGACTGTATGTAAACTGGGTATTTATAAAGAGAAAAAGAGATTATTGAGATTCTCTAGTATCGAAAGGTACCAGCAGTGGATCTTCAAAGAGAAAAAAACCCCTTACATGTTACAGTTCTCTCATACAGCAGCCAGTGACCTTCTCTCTGGAATAGCATAGCTTCCAATGTCCCCAACTTAGTGCTGAGCCACTGTACTGACTCATTTGGGGGCGCATTTGCTCCTCAACCTATCTTGACATTCTCCTGACAGTCTAGTCCAAGTCATCCCAGCTGAGGAGAGCTCTTCATAGCGACTGAATAACAAGGGCTGCTGTTGACATCAGGGAGACAATACATGTTGCTTTCCCTCCTCGACGCACATTTTGTTTTGCATGAAAGGAAATGAAATCAGCCTGATAGTATTTGTTCTTCATAAGCCCATGCTAAAGAGCTATTCTAGACTTTGTGCTTCTTTGTAGATGGTTACAAACTAGATGATTAACGGATTTGAGTATTTTCCCAGATGTCCCAAGTTAAAGCCAAAGAGTCTAAATATAGCAGGGCCATCAATTCTCTTGTTGAAAGATAAACAATTTTCCTTTTTCCATCTGCTCTCCATAAGTCTAGGGAAAGCTGCTCTGCAGCAACCCAGACAATTGGAAGAAATCAATTTCAACAGTATTTTTTAACCAATTTACTTGCTTCTTCAATTTGACATTGTATCATCTTTGCCAACATGAACTGCTTGTGTCAGGAAACTGATGAGTAAGATGGAATGATGTAAAAAAACTAGTATGTCCAGCTTTTCCAATCAACCCTGTCTCTCCAGAAGACAAATGGCTTCTCTTTGGTCCCTGTCCTTAGCATTATGCCAAATATTCATGCAACTTAAAATTTTCAGTGCCAAGAATTTTCTCCTCGCCATTGAAATAGATTCCAATTCTTCAATTCTCTGCCCACCCCCAACTTTGGGGGCTTGTTTTGGTTTGTTTGGGGTTTTCAAAGTCCTTTTTTAAAAGCTTGATTTGTTTTATCTTATGCATATGTTTTGCCTGCTTATGTGTACAAGTACCATCTCCGTATCTGGTGCTCAGGGAGGCCAGAAGAGCGTATCGGATCCCCTAAGAACTGGAGTTACAGTGGTTGTGAGCTGCCCTGTGGGTGCTGGGAACTGAGCTCAGCAAGAGCAGCAAGTGCTCTTCAGTTGTTGACCATCTCTCCAGCCCCACCCTTAGCTTTTTGTGTGTGTGTGGAAGCAGAGTCTCATCCTGTAGCCCAAACTGCCCTGGAACTCAATATATAGACTGGGCTGATCTTCACAGTCCTCCTGCCTCAGCTTCTGAAACACATGAGTTTATAAGACAGACCCAGGTCTGTTTGGACTCCAATCTCTATACAGATGTATCAATAGCAGAACACTACGACAGCTAAAAAAATCACTAAAATATCCATTTAGATTGTTTTTATCTGACCTACCCATGAAGGGAGGTACTAAAATTAGGAAGTACACACTGGGAAGATGTGCTATCATTACAAAAACCTAACTGTTGCTTTGTGTACCTCCTCCTAAGACTCTTCTCACATGATATTCTGTCACCTGCTATGGGGCAGGCACATTGTTTCCCTCAACATTGAGCTATTTAACTTGGTTTCCTTTGTGAAGCTTTTCATACTTTTTTCTTATTTTATTTCATTGAGACATAGTCCTGGCTGGCCTGGAACCTGCTACATAGAAGAGGCTAGCCTCAAAGTCATATAGAAGAGGCTTTGGCTTTTGCATTTGACTCAAGGTACTTATACTTTTAGGAGGCCAAAGGGTGCATTTGGTTAGTGTTTGATTAGTATAGCTCTTGCTTACAACACACTTGTTTAAGGACTGTGCAGTTCTCTTGGACTCCTTTTTGTTTGAGCTATTTCTTGTCAGCCCCTGTGTCCTGAACTTGCTAAAATGTGCAAAGTCCATTCTAATTCACTAAATGACGTCTCTGCTTGAGAACACAGAATGCTATCATTTTGTGGGTCTGACTACTGATGTCCATCCACGTGCTTCAGACAAGATAAAAAAAAACAACCCAGGTAATGGTGGTACATGTCCTTAATCCCAGGACTCAGGAGGCAGAGGCAGGTAGAGATATCTGTGAGTTCCAGGCCACCCTGGTCTACAGAGTGAGTTCCAGGACAGCCAGTACTGTTACACAGAGAAACCCTATCTCAGAAAAAAAGAGGATTTGAATTTGGTTCCCAGCACTCACATCAGGTAGCTTACAATCACTTGTAACTCCAGCTCCAAAGGATCCAACACCCTCTTTTGACCTCTGTGGGCATCTGCACTTACATGCACATACATACACACATACAAATAAATCAATATTTTTAAAAGTTACTGTGCAGATTGCATGCACTTTTGTTTCAATATTGGCTTCAATATGAGACTTTTTTCCAAGGAGTCTCACTATATAGCTCAGGCTAGCTTCAAACTCACAATCTTAGCTTTAGCCTTCTGACTGCTAGGAATTCAATTATGTGACATCCAGCCCAGCTACAGTGAGACATTTTTATGGGCACATACACATAATAAAAATTCACGATACCGGCCTAGGGAAAAACACACATGGTCAGGAATGAGACTAAGCAATGCAAACACAACAAAATAGCTGCCCATAACAGAATGGTCATTTACAACGTTCTAATATTACACAGCATCTCTTCCCAATAGAATAACTCTTTTTAAAAATTATCTCAAAAAAGTTATGGGATGATTTGCACAAAATAAAAGTAACATTTATTCATTCTTGAAAATCTACACATAAAAAGAAAACTAGTCTGTTCATTCAACCTTCACCACCTGGATTCTGAAGTAATTGTTGATAGGAGTTGTGTGAAAACCAAACTTTGCAGCAGCAAACAGAAACAGTATAAATTGGGGTGCCAGTTACCAACTTAAACAAGCGTGCAGTGGAACACATTAAGCACACCAAGGAGCTATTTTCTGAAACTTCAAGTAATTTCTAAATCACCTTGAATTCCAATCCTCAATTATTCCATTTCCTGCCTTTTAGTCCTACAATTTTCTCCTACCCCTTTTCAGGAAGGAACCATGGAAATAATCCAGTCTGATCCTTTCATTTAACAGATGAGGAAACCAACACCATAAAAGGTTAAGTGGCTTGCCCAGGGTCACGGGTGTAATTAGTAGCAGACTCATGTTAAAAACCTAGGTCTCCTGCCTTCCAGCCCGGTAATGCTCACACAACGAAAATGGCACAACCTGCAGGAAATCACAGCAGTGGAAAGTGTTGTTTTGCAGACAGGATGTACTATGCCCAGTTTTTGACATTTGTTTCATATAAAGATACCTAGGTACTGAATCTTCTTTTAACATATATCTTAAAAGCGTCACTTTGAAATGAAGTTTACACGGGGTTATAGTGACACATGCCTTTAATCCCAGCACTTGGGAGACAGTGGCAGGTGGATTTCTCTGAGTTCAAGGCCAGTCTGGTCTACACAGCAAGTTCCAGGAGAGCCAGGGCTACAGAGAGACTTGGTCTCAAAAACAATGAAATTTACAGTGTTAATATACCTGTGGAAAATTTCATGAAAATGGAAGATCTGCTTTGTGCATCACTGACGTTCTTCTTTGAGAAATAAAGCAGAAGGGGTTCCTTACTTTCCAATGCCATGGCTGAATTAAATGTTTGATACTGTCCCAAGAATCCCAGTCTATTGCCTAGTTTCCATGGAGACAGAAATGCAGAGACTGGGGCTTCTCACTAAACAAATGTGCTTCTAGGCAACTCCAGGCCAATTTAAACCAAACCATCTTGGTCTGGTTCAGGCTAATAAACCACTAAAGGTCATACTCTATCCCCTCCCCCATCCCCTATGCAGCCTCCCATCATTATAACAGCAGTTTAAAAGCACCTTCTGTCACATCATCTCCCTCAAGTCACACCCTTAATGGGATACTTTCAGTTCACTTCCTTCCCTCTCCCTCCCCCACCCCAGGCCTTGGCTGCCTGGCTGTGAATCTCTTGTTCCTTTGTTACTGAGGTTCTAAGAGTTGTGAACAGAGTAGAGGATCACACTCAGCAGGTATAGGAGACAGGCCTGGCTGCATGTTAGGCCAGAAATGATGAGGTATAAATTTATAGGCAGACACATGGAGCAGTTCCCAGAGAGCTCTAAAAACCCAAGCAAGTTGGACTTGGTCCTGTAGGCATGGAGAGTCTTTGAAGGTTCATGGGGAGGGTGATATGATGAAATGAAATGTTAAGGAGAGCTAACATTCGTTTTGAGTGGAGAGTAGGAACATGGGAGGCCCTGGAAGACCAATTAGAAGGTTGGTATGATGTTCAAAGCATTAAAACATTGACGGCTTGGACTGAAGTAATGGCAGCAAAACTGAGTTGAAGATAGGGGTGTAGGAGACATTTCAGAGGGGTGCCAGCTAGGTCTTAGAAAAAAGGTGGAAAGACATAATCAAAGCTACATCGTGCTTTGCTTTCAATCCTAAGTGACTAAAAGAGGGGATTATAGAAGGCTTTAGATCTGTGCATGTCCTACCTGCGACTGAGAACATACCTGGGTGAAAACAGAAAGCGGGGAAAGCATCCGTACAGACAGAATATCTGAAACTACAAAAGGAGCAGGAGGCATTCATTCATCAAAGGAAAAACTTAAGAGATAGGACAAGGATGGGAAGATAGAAAAGCAAGGAAGCAGAATAGAGGAAGTGACAAGTTTCTGGAAGGAAGAGGTAGTTACTTTCAAATTTAGCTAAGGGCAAGGGGAAGAAACATTAGTAAACTCCTTGCAAAGTCATGTAAAAGCCCAAGGCATTCCTTTTTTAACTTTGGATTTATTGTTATTGTGCCTGTGTGAGTCCATGTGACACGGCGCAAATGCAGAGGTTAGAGGACAACTTTGTGACGTCAGTTCTTTCCGTCCACCTTTAGTTAGTGGCTTCTGAGGATCATACTCAGGTTGCCAGGCCTGTGAGGTCAGTGCTTTTACCCAGTGAGCCATCGCATCAGCTCTGCCCAAAAAGTAGTTCTAAAGCAAAGAAACTCTAAGGGTTTCATAAAGCATATTTTCTCAATAACACTATTCCTTGGCTTCACAGATAAAACTGTTGAGTCTTTTGTTCAATAGCATTCAACTACCAGCCCTTGGTTTTGGTACTAAGTTTACCGGATTATTCAAGCCAAGGGGCAGGACATAAGTAATTAGAGCGGTGGTTCTGAGCCTTCTTAACACTGACACCCTTAATACAGTTCCTTGTGCTGTGGTGATCCCAGCCATAAAATTATTTCATTGCTACTTCATAACTGTAATTTTGCTACTGCTATGAATTGTAACGTAAATATCTGACATGCAGGATATCTGATATGTGGTCCCTGTGAAAAGGTGGTTCAAATCCCCAGGGGGTTGAGACCCACAGGTTGAGAACCACTGAATTAAAGCGTAGCAAGTAGTAATGAATTGGAGAACCAGAAATTATATAAAGCTCTACTTTTTCTGTGAGCATGTCGTGCATTACCACAAAAGTCTGCATGTAATGTTTTTCCAGTCAAGATCTCAGTGGTCATTCTGCCAAACGTCTTCAGTTCTTCTTTAAAACCCATCTCTCTATTCCAGGTCATCTAAATAAGTAAGAGAACTCTCTCAAGCACACTTTGAGGACAATGGGAGTTCTGGATGAAATCAGGACCATACCAACAGGGGAGACACAGAGCCATCCAGAGGCTGGTGCATCTAGAGCTTGAAAAAAAACCTGCTTCAGTCAGGCGGTGGTGGCGCACGCCTTTAATGCCAGCACTTGCAGACGCAGTGGATCTCTGTGAGTTCAAGGCCAGCCTGGTCTACAGAGCGAGTTCCAGGACAGCCAGGACTGTTACACAGAGAAACCCTGTCTCAAAAAAACAAAACCTGTTTCAACTACAGGCTGCAGATTAGAAGACAAGAAGTGGCTCCTGTGGAAGGCACTAAACACTTTCTTCCCTCACAACAGAAACATCTATCAGGTGATTGGTAAAGCAAAGAAACATAGTCATTTCTAGCCATCTTTGAGTAACCAAGAACTACCCTGCTGTTTTTGCCAACCTGTTACTGTTTTTCCAGGGCCTACTCAACCTCTCCACTTGCCAGAATATACATAATATACCCTATCTCAAGTTCCACCCACTCTGCACCCAAATAACTCCACGTCTGTGCTAAACAGGGGCCCAACTGTGAGATATCAAAGGCAGAAATGTACAATGATATTCACCTAGAAATAGCCAGCTAAATCATAAAAATAACATTTGCAGCAATAATTTTCCTTGCTGGGTGATCACTAAGTTACTATGCACTATCATATTGGAAGAGCTTCTGGAATGGAGGCATGTTGCTATCAGCTGTGTTCCTTAACCTCTCTGGGCCCCGGATAAACGTCTCTGACTTATCTACTAAGTGGTGATAATAATACCTTTGACATAGGCTGACTGGGGAGATAAACTAAATAAACACTTTATATTCACTGGCAAACTGCCCTGTATATAAGCATTGCTCAATAATTGTCAGCTGCTATTATTAGAAAGCAAGCATTTGACTGGTTCACTTTTACAAGGAAGCAGCTATAAGTCAATTCGTATCTGAAATATATGGTATACCATAAGGTCTCGACAACACATTTGACCATAAGATAGGATTTAGGAGGACCAAAACGTGGCTATAAAAAATTTTTAATAGTGCTGGAGCCTCACACACTCAATTACTATAGCACTGTGCCACACTCTAGCCCCTCCCACTTCTTTGCATGTTATTAACAGGCTTATCTGTACTTGCATCCTCATAATTACACACTTATTCTTTAAATTGGAGCCTTTATAGTAACAATGCAATCAGATGGCCCTGGAAATCCCTTTAGGAGTTGAATGCCCCAGAAGTAAGACTCTTCTGTGCTTTCCTGACAGGTGGGCCCCGCCACTACAGAGCATTTCCCTTTAAGGCTTCTGATGATGTCCCATGATAAGAAAGGACTGTGCAAGGAGGATTCAAATCAACTTCTGTGAGATCAATAATTCAAACTCCATTTTGTTTCTTAGCTTTGCACTATGCTGAGCTGAAAAAAAAAATGTACTCTTTATCATACTTTTCCCGGAGAATCTGGGGCCAAACAGCTAGGGAAATCTAATAAGGGACATAGTAAATACTTTAATAAATATTTTAATAACACTGAAAGCCTGAAACATTTAGTGTCACCAATGAAAACATGTTTTAAATGGAATCCTAAATTATCACAGTTAGATTTGTTCACATGTGTACTATGTTATACTTAGCCCAGGAAAAAAATTCCAACCCAACCAGTTGGGTCAGCAACTACATCCAAAACCCAAGCAATCAAACTAGCTTTCAGTACAGCCAAGAATGGGATGCTTTCGTATTTTGCCCCAGGGCTGGGGGTTATCGAGCCATCAACTCTGAACTGTAAGATAACCTTTCATGTATAAATGAAGTCTTTATGATGCTGTTCATTTTAAACAGGACTCTGAAAGGATCCTCCTTGAGAAATAATTTCCAGGGCCTGAACATCAGGAACTACCTTCAGAAAAAGGACAGAGTGACACTGCTCACGGAAACACAGTGCAAGCCATGGATGTAACTTTGTATTTCCAAGCAACCATGTTTAAAAAAATGTAAAAGCTAGAGGTGACAGTATGTGCCTGTAGTCCAGCCTCTAAAGAGGTCGTTAACAGCAGGAAAATCACTTGATCCCAGGAGTTCGGAGGCCAGCCTGAGCAACATGGTAAGACCACACA
>LZPO01044434.1:232229-251474 GCA_001675575.1 Neotoma lepida | reverse complement strand
AAATGTCTCACTATATAACCCTGGTTGGCCTAGAACTTCCTGTGTAGATCAGACTGGCCTCAAATTCATAGAGATCGGTCTTCCTCTGCCTTCTGAGTGCTGGGATTAAAGGCAAGCAATACCATGACAGGCTGTCATGTAATTCCTATAACTCAAAAAGCATTTTAGGAACTGTTATCAGTCCTCACAAAATGCTCAGTAAGTTGTAACTTTATAGAAAAAGATAGGTACACTGTTTTTGTACATAGTCCTCCACTGCTTCAAATTACTGAGTGTATCTCCAAATAGCCACACTACAAATGATAGGCTCTTACTGCTGTTATTAACAGTCAAAGGATGCAAACATTTGGATTCTGGATCTTAGTTGATTTTTCTATGGTGAGGACAGAATGTTTGCAAGGCTTCATATTTGTAAGTGCTCCATCACTGAAAGTTAGGTCTCCAGCCCTATACTTGCAATTATGTTAGCCTAGGCTGGCCTGGAAAACTGCGATTTTCTAAAAACATACGGCATTTTGCAAGATGTCTAGTAGCTCGATTGGGGGTGGTGGTAGATAAATAAAAATTGAAAACAAAGCAATGAAACCAGAATAGCATTAGGAGGAATCTACAAATTAAACTTTTAATCAAAGGTGAGACTTACAAATAAGTCTCTTCACTTTCATTATGTCTAAAAGATCACTCTGGCTAACTTACTCACTTTGAGAGGTATCTTTCATTAAAACAACTCGCTAAACCAAGGCTTACAACACATCCAGATTGAACCTCCTGTTAATTTACTGAGATGATTTAGACTGGGGGTGGGGGTGGGGTTGGGGGAGACGGACACACTCACTAGTAAAAGACATGGGGATAATGGTAACAACCTTCTAAAATTTCAACATGCAAGCAGGATGATTTAACAGTTTGAGTTCCTCTTATCAAGCCACTGCAGGCAAACCAGTTCTTTATCTCTTCACCATGGGAATACAAAAAACTACCTCACGGAGGCTAAGGGTCAGATCCTGAGAATCAAATCATCGAATTTGACTAGTGCATCTGCTCTGAGTCCAATCGTGCCCTCGGCAAATCCCTATGCAGCTAAGAGCAAACCTAATTTTGGATGCAAATAGGTAGGCCAGCTCCCTAAAAACCTCTGGCCCCTGTTAAACCAGTTCCCTAAGAAGGTTCTGCGCAGGCACCCCTCCTACCCGCCCCCCCACACACATTCGGTGGTTGCTTCGCAGGAATTTCCAATGAAACAGCAACAGTCGCTAAGGTAACTGAGAGCCGGGCTCAACCTGACTGAGCGCAGAGCGGAAAAGAGCTTGCAGGGTCTAGGAGCTGGCAGCAGCAAAGGCTAACCATTTTCAAACGGGTGGGGGCCCGGGAGGGGCGGAGGTGGGGCGCGGGGGAGGGCGGGGTCCAAGGGCTCCAATGCAAAGGAGCAGCTCCTGGAGGCCCGCTCTAGTGCGTCCCTGCGCTGGGCAGGAAGAGGAAGGAAGAGGAGGGGAAGATGTGGTGGAGGAGAAGCAGACTGGAGCGGGAGGAGGGAGAGGAAGCCCGGGCAGGGCGGGCCGAAGGGTGGAAGGAGGGTCCAGAGGAGGAGCCCCGGACGGCAGGAAAGCCCGCGCTGGGCCAGAAGCACGTTGGGGCGGAGTCCCAGGCGAAGGGGCCGCAGCCTAACCAAGGGCCTTGAGCCCTCCTTCCTCGGCCTCCTCCCCTCCCTCCTTTCCATCTCAGCAGCGCCCTCACCCTGCCTCCGGCTGCCTCATACAAAAGCAAAATGTCCGCCATCTTCCGAGGCAATTGCGGCCGTCGCGTTACGAGCTCGGCCTCCTGTGCCTTTTCTACACGGGCTGCCCATTCTCGGGTCCCTCTGTGCGACCCCCGGCCGCCGCTGACCGCCCCGCTCCTCCTGGCCTTCGGCGCCCCGCACCCAAGCCCGTCCCGCAGGGCGACGCAGGATCGCCACGGGCGGAGGCAAAGGGGATCAGCAGCTCAGGCTGGCGAACGCGCTCGCTCTTCCCGCCCGCCGCTCCCCCGCTGGCCTGTTTACCTTGATGCAGTACGGAGGCTCATCGTAGGTGACCAGCATGTACCTGTCTCCGCGGCTGGCCGGGTCCCGGGCTCGCAGCTGCGGGGCGAGGGATGACGGAGGGATCGCGTAGGAAATGAGGGGAAGCGATACAAACGTTACAGAAGCACCTCAGTCCAACCCCCCCATCCCGCAGGAGCAACCCCCATCTCTCCTCTCCCCTCCTTTTACCTTCAAGAATAACTCCACAGCGCCTTTGGCAATGTCCAAATAGGAGGTGCCCAGGTCAGTGCGCTGGTTCATGGAGGCGGACGTATCTATGAGAAACAGCAGGATGGGCATCTTCCACTACACCTTTGGTTCTGATCCCCACTCTCCCGGCCCTTTTGCCCTCGGTGCCACGTATGGCTACCCAAATCCTGAACTCTCGCAGAGCCAGGGAGCAAGAGGAAGAGGGGGAGATGGAATGGGATAGATGGAACCGCTCCTGGCCTCCTCTTTCTGCAGCCCCAACTCCTCTCCTTCCAAGGGAACTTGAAGTGTGAGTATGTGTAGGTCTCCGGGCCGTCCCTCTTCCCCTCTTCTGCCACCACTACTGCCTGCTGCTGCTGCCGCTGCCAGGACTACTGCCTAAGCATCCGTCCACGCTCACTAGAGCGCTCGCCCCAGACTGAGAGCCTTCTCTGTTCACTGACACAACTTCTGTCTGCACACCTACCATCAGCACCATGTGACCAGAACCCACGCCATTGGCTGCCAATTATGTTTAATTTGCATATTCATTAGATGACAGTGTAAGGGGAGGGACTTGGGTCAAGCCTAAATGTTGAAGTTTGAACCCATGCTGGAGGTAAGGGGCGGGAGAGTAAAGGACCCTCTTTAAGCTCAGGTTCTACTTTAAAGGATTGGGAAGCCGTTAGGGTAATTCGTTTGGTCGTTTGGATGGATTTTCTTTTGTGCTTCAAAGATAGTGATTCGAAAGGAAGAGAAAATTGAGCAACAGTTGTACAGAAACAGATGTTAAGCAGGCTGCACAGAAAACGTTGTGCTAACTACAGTCAGTCAATCCTGCCAGTGGCGAAGACCAAAACATTTCAGTAGCAGCAAACCTCTTTCCTGGCCATACTTGCTCGATTTCCTTTAGCTTAGTCCCTCTTCCTGTTCAGTATTTATGTGTTGTTTTCTCTGTTGTATTCGGCATGTAGCTACTTAAAAAGGATACAATCGCTGAAACAGTTCCCCTTAAGCTGTCTTTTTGTAAAGCCAGGCTTTCTCAGGCTTTGATACTTGTGATACTTCAACCACTATTGTGACATTATTTTTAATATAGACGATTTCTGGGTAGGGCTGAAGCACATTAGTAGAATTCTTCCCTAGAACATGTGAGGCCCCGAATCTAATTCCCCAGCACCGATGGTGATGATGTAGAGAATTTCTAGCAATGTGCTATGTATAAGTTGGAATCTTGGGGTTCAATGAGTGTACAATTTTAATAAGAGAAGACCACATACATATCTGTAAATGTTTTCTTTCTTGCTTGTAGCCATCCTATGTATATGTTCTCTCTCTCTCTAGGCACATATATGTGTGTATATATATATATATATATATATATATATATATGTTTTCTGAGAAATAAGATTCCAGAAGTGATTCCATGATAGTTTGTGAACCACAGACAAAAAATAATACAAGTAAAAACACTGGGGAAGCAATTGTCCATGGTCTAGAAGTTCAGGTTTCATGGGCAAAGAACAAGGTGTAAAGGAGGGAATCTGGGGTGGAAGGAATGGTGTGAATAAGAGTCAACCAGAGATCATACTATGCCTGACACATTTCAGGCCGATGTTGGAATACAGAGAATTTCTGGGGAAATGAGGCTGGAAAGACACGAAAAGCCCCCATTTTCATTCTGTTTTAAATATTATTGGAAAGGGGGCTGGAAACAGTGCTAATTGGATATGAATGCTTACTGCTATTGCAGAGGACCCAAGTTTGGTTCCCAGAACACACATGGAGTGACTTACAACTAAGTAAGTCTAGGTCCAGGGAATCTCACACCTTTTTCTGGCCTCCATTGGCACCACACACATGTGCACAGACACACACACACATTCATGTAATTGGAAATGAAAATAAATCAAGTATTACTGAAGACAGTATCTACATGGGCTAGGGTGCAAATAAAAGTTTATGACTAGTGGATGCCTGTGTGCTAGTTTTTGTATTGCTGTGTAGTAAATTATCTCAAATTCAGCAGCTTAACACATACTTAAGTGTTATCTCATGGTGTGATTTAGCTGGATTTCCTGCTCCATCTCATAGAGCTGTGGTCAGGGTATTGGCCAGGCCACATTTCATCTGGGAGCTCAACCGGGAAAGAATCAGCTTGGTAAAGCTCAGGAAGGCTGTTGGCAGAATTCATTACGACTATACGTATAGAGGCTGAAGGCCACCCACAGATCTGCCTGCTGCTAATGTTCTCTGCCACACAGCCCTCTCCATCACCTGTTTCACAACGCAGCTGCTGCTTCAGGGCCAGCAGGGAAAGCTCTCTCTCCAATCTGCTGACACGGAACCTTATATAATGTAACATAATCACGACAATGACATCCATTACCATTCCCATTGACTAGAAGCAAGTCAGGGGTCCTCCCCATACTTAAGGGAAAGAGATTGTACAACAGAGGTGCAGATCCTGGGGCCAATCTGAGAATTCTGCACAACTTTAGGGAAAGAGGGAGCATGACCTAGAAATCAGTTTTGCATAATTTATAATTTTAATTAAAGTCAACTTATAAATAATAATAATAATAAATATATCACTCTTATCTAGCCAAATAAATGCATTGGGTTGATTTATCATCTTCTGTTTGAATAAATTACTACTCATGAGGAGTTTACATTTTATTGTGACATTGATTCATTTGTATATAGGACTGTTGAAGAATAATGTGCACTAGTTCACAAATGGTATTTTAAGATGACTTTTAAACATCTCCTTTAGGGGCTGGAGAGATGACTCAGAGGTAAGAGCTTCTGCTGTTCTTGCAGAGGACCTGAGTTCAGTTTCTAGCACTCATATCAGGCCCATAATCACTGTAACTCCAGCTACTGGGGATCTGATGGCTACACTCATCTGCACATACCCACATGCAGAAACACACATATACCCAGAATTCAAAATAAAAAATAAGTCTTAAAAGATCTCTTGTACTTTTCTCCCAGCTTTGCTTATGCCTTACTTTTATAGTCAACAAAGAATCACTCTTTAAAATATTACATGTTTAGTCTTACAAAAAAGCCCCCAAGGTAAACGCTGCAGGAAGTTTTCAAAAGTGACTTGCCAACATTAGCAAAGCACAAATAGCTTCAGTCCCACAATTCTCCAGCAGTTGAGGACATGCAGGTCCCGCAGGGTAGAGAGTCTTCCCTGGCAGGCAAACTCCTCCTAATGTACTTGTTTTCCTTCAAGCAAGGCACGTTAATTTATTCTTTTTGGCATAAGCTCGAGTGTAACTGCAGTGCTGTAAACCTAAAAATCTGAAAACTGTCCATATCTCATTATAAAATGCAGAAGTGGCAATGTACAAAAAGTAGCAACTTAGTGGATTTATATACTTACTCAGATTAAGCCAAAACTCCAACTGGCTTTCTCAGCATGAGCTCTATTTTGGTAGACTGTGTAGACTTCTGCACCACACATCAGTGCTAAGACCCAAGAGGTCTTTCTGCATCTTTCTCTGTTACAGACCATCCACTCCTGCACTGCAGTTTAAGTGCTTTGGATCGACTTGTCCCTCCTACTAGAGTGTAAACGTTTTGAGAACAATCAAGGCCTATGACTGATGCCTGGTACAAAGTACTTGCTCAATAAATGCTTATGAAAAGAAATTGTCCAATTCATCCTGGTTTTCCTTCTTTCGTTGTCTTCCCAAGTGCTTGGGCATTACGTTGCATATCCTCTCCTAGGGCTTTCCAGCCCTGTATGATTGTCCCCTCCCCACCATGAGCCACCTGAGGAAGGTGTCCTTGTGGATCTAGGACCTTTGGGATTTGGGCTCCTGTAGGCCTCTACAGATGAAACCCCTCAATTGTCACCTTGGCAGCTTGCCTTATGGTCCTTACGAAGTTGTTTTGAGGAGTCTACGGCACGTTGTATATCTCACTCTGTCAAATCTCTCCTACTATTTCTCAATTTTAGGTTTGTTTTCCCTGCCAGCCTTCATTATGTCTCTGTGAACTGCATCGCCCATCCAATCTTTTCAGTCTTCTCATGTTCTTTGAACTTGTGAGATCTTGAAAAACCATTTCCTCTTTCCTCATATCTCCATTCATTATCTGCTTTTTATTCATTCATAGGCCCTAAATTATTTTCCTCCCTGGCCATCATACTTCCTCATTCCAGACCTTCCTGGCTCATGTCTGGTGCCTCCAGATGCTTCCTAGGAAGGAATTCCTAACTAAATACTGCTCGTTCCCTCTACCCACATGCTAGCAGGGCCATGTGCCACACTTACATTTTAAGTGCTTGGCCACAGTGTGCCTACTGCCACATAGAAGTGATTGCTTTGTTCCAGTATAAGCCTATTTCACTTCTCACTCTCCAACCTAGTCATCACATCTTGAGCTCTGACTTCATGTCTCTTAAGTCTGCTTTTCATGGCTTAGAGAGGAATAAAGTCTCCCTGCATGCTTCCTCCATACCCTCACATTCCTTAAGCCCATACTGTCTGGTTTCTTTCTCCATCGCTCCATGGAAACTGCTTAGATGTCCTCAGTGGCCCATTTCTGAACAAGTGCAATGGTCTGTCCTACATGCTCCCATTGGTGGCATTACTATTTGCCATTTGTCTTCCTGAGCTCCCCCACCCTCCCCACCTGCCGCATGAACATAGTTTTGGGTGTAGTAGTGAGAGAACGTAGTAGTAAATGCTAGGGTACTACTATACCGTTGAGATACATCCTGGTCCGTCACCTTCCATTTCTCCTAGACTCATCCTATGCTATGGACTAAGATTTTTTTCACCATGGCTGACATGTAAACATGATCTGTCTCACTTATTCCATCCTTTATCTTTTCTTCCCAGTGCCCCCACACAGAACTGTGGTATTTCTACAATCTTTACTCACTTCGTCATTCTTTCCTTGTGTTATTTAAAATTTCTTGGATGGGCCTTCTATATGAAAGGCAATGGAGGAACTGTAGCTATAACAGCTTGGATTTTTGAGTCATTATCCCAACTTTGCAATAAGCCAATATGTGACTTTGCTGTATTCCAGCTTCATCATCTGTATAATGCTAATAATAATAGCACCTCGTATGACTCTTAAGAAAATTGTATAAATTAATATTTATAAAAGGTTTTATAGCTGAATCTAAAGGCTCAGGTCTGTAATCCCAGCTACTTGGGAGTCTGAGGCAGATGATCACAAGTACAAGACCTTGTAGGTCTACAGAAAGAGTTTAAGGCCTGCCTGGGTAACTTAATGAGAGCCTTTTTCAAATCAGGTAAACACGAAATGGGCTGGGAAAATAGTTCAGTAATCAAGAACTACCATGCAGTAGGCACTGGGTTCCATTGCCAGTACTGGAAAAATAAGAAAAAGTTTATGCTGTGAACAGATTCTGTAAAAGCAAGAATAGCTATAGCCCATGGCCTTATAAAGCTTACATTCTAGTGGAAGAATAAGCAAACGTGCAGACACACTATTATAGGAAGTGCTCTAAGAGAAGAAGCACAAAATGTTCTAGAAGCACTGAGGAGGAGCCTATAATCTAGAAGTGGCAGTGTGGAGGAGAGGTTTCGGGAGGAATCTGACCTTGAAGCTGTCAATGATATGAGCATAGACTGTGAAGGAAGGCTGCTGGAGGCAGAGGAGGGAAGGATGGAATTCTGGGTAGAAAATGGTAAAAGGAGTAAGATGGTGAGAGAGGTTCAAACAGACCCCTCTGAAAACATGAAAGGTCTGTATGGCTGCAGAGTAGGGGAGCCTGGGTTGAGGGAGCAGGACAGGGAGAAAGGAGGTAGAAATGAACTTGGAAAAATGAGCAGGACCTAGGTGAGGTAGGGCCTAGCTGGCCCGGTTAGGAGTTGACTGCTGTCCTGGAGGCATGAAGGAACTAATGAAGACTGATCAATGGGTTGTGGTTTGGTAATATCATTCATTATATTTGCAGCATGGTGAATGAGCTGTATGGGAACCGAAATGGAATCCAGCAGACTTGAGCAGTCTACTTCTGTAATGTACCTGCAATAAATTTGTGACTAAGGATTAGAAAGAAGTGAGTGGGTGCCAGGTACACTGGAGCAGGAGCATACAAAGCCTTAACTCTGGACTGAACGTGGGTGTGAAAAAACACTTGGAATGAAGGACAACCAGTATTTTGGCTTGGGTAATAGGAAAAAGAGAATGGGCTAAAATGGGGAATAAGGCAATAAATGCATAGGAGAGTGGATTCATTCAACAAATATTTATTTAGCAGCATCTATGTGCCCAGCATTGGGATATTTATTTATTCATTCATTTACTTTATGTGAATGTGTGTTTTGCCTGCATATATGTTTGCACCATGTGAGTGCCTGGTGCCCAAGGAGGCAAGAAGAGAGCATTGGATTCCCCAGGAACTGGAATTACAGACAGCTGTAAGCCGTAATGTAGGTGCTGAGAATTGGAACTAGGTCCTCTGAAAGAGCAGCCAATGCTCTTAACCACTGAGCCATCTCTCCAGGACCCCCTCCCCTGGATTATTTTACAAGTTAGATATACATCAGCAGATAAGACAGGTCAAAGCTCCTGCCGTTGGGGCCAAGCAGTATAAAACAAGGAGATATCTAGTATATTAGATCGAGCTAAAACTATAGAAAGAGTTGAGTGAGGTAAGGTTGTCAGTCTGTGTAAGGGGGCAAGGTGAGTTTGAGTCATCTGTTGGCCATTTAAGTAGAAATAATGAGGAAACAAGTTAGAATAGTAGAGTCTAAAACTAAACTGCCCAGAGGGATCAAATTGATGGGAAACACTTCATTCCCTAAGTATAGGCAAGACAAGGCACTTGCCCTCTGTGTATTTTAACTCATTTCCATAGTCCTGTGAGATAAGGCCTATTCTTCCTCTTAGGTAAAGGTGAGGAGACTTGAGACCCCTAAGCTGATTAGCTAGCTGCCTCACTCAGAAGCCAAGCGTCCCTCGATACATCCAAAAAGGCTCAACAGAGGAGTCCAGGAAAGTCAGAGTAGCAGGCCACCTCGAGCTGTAAGCCACTGTGGGACCTGGTTTGTGCTAATTTACCTATAGACATTTGTCCATCTACTTGTTCTCCTAGGACCCGCTTTTCTGAAACCGGATGGGAAGAGGGCTGGTGATGGTGATGGGAAACCCAGAAATTGGAAGTAAGATCCAGGCATTTGCTGAGCAAGGGCATTTAAGAGTCCATGACAAGGCCTAGCATAATCCTTTTTTAGCTGCTCCCTTCTGCCTGGGGCCCAGGCATGGCAAGCTGTATGAACATTTATAGACCTGATTGCTCTAAGATGTGGCATAGGCTAAAAATAAAAATAGCTGGTGATGAAACTTGGCCCAGTGCAGTCCTGACACAAGCTTCCCAGCGGGTTCTGCCACTTGGGTAACTTCCTGTCACATGTATGGTGTAGGAGCCTCTGGGTAAAACCCTTGAAATCTCCATCTTGCCTCTTCCTACCTACTGCGATATTCTCCTTCTAGCTCATACCTGGAGGCAGTAGGAGCATGCCCCCTGTAGGCAGAAACACAGGAGGCAAAAGAATCCTACTCTGTGCGTGGTGGCACCAGGGTGCACCTGACAGTCTAAGCACTGTGGTGGGCAGGCCTATCATAGACAGACAGCCTCAGCCTTTTCTGCTTCCAGAAACCCAGAACTTCCTTTCAGTTCTTTCTTTTCCCACATGCACAAGGCTATCAAATCCTGCCAGATGTTTGGTTTTTAGATATTTTTCAAATTGATCTGCTTTCTGTCGCCCCCCCACCCACATGCTTTAGTCAGCCTCTGTTGTATGACGTTTCCTGGGGAGATAGGAACCAAAAGTCTACTCAGCCCAGATAAGGTTCTGACAACAGACCAAAGAGGTGAGCCCACCCAAGTCTTAGTGAATCAGTGGGTTTATCAGGTTACTTACAGAAGTGTTAGTGAAGAGTCACTTAAAGGAACATGAGACATCAAGAGGCCACCCCAACATGGGCAACCACCCAAGAAATCTGCATCCTTGGAGTGGTCAGTGTTGGGTAGCCATGTACTCAGTATAAAATATTCCCTTCTAGGGAGACCGAAAAGACGCTGATGAGACTTGGGAACTACACATTTTTGAGATTCACAAAGCACCCCGTCCCAAAGTTTTACATGTAGCAATGCTTGCTGGGAGAGGAACCTCTTCTGTCCTCTGATTTCTGAGCAGCTGATCTCTGAGCAGCTGAGTGTCGTGCAAGTCATGCAGAGAGCTCTAAGAATGTCACTCACACTGGGGTGGGCTTTTTTGGTGATGCAGCTGCCTTTGTGTCCATACTCCTGTAAGGAGCCCTAATAAATTTGCTGGTTCACTATGTTGGATTTAGATGGAGTTGCTTCTTTGCTCTGCCATGGGTACCCTGTCAGGGGTAAATACTCATTTGTCCACATCTCCACATAAAAAAGATAAACAGCAGCTTTGCACTGTTGTGACAAAACACGTGAGAGAGATCCACTTAAAGTAGGAAACATAATTTGGTTAATGGTTGCAGACATGTCAGTCTGTGGTGACTTGGTCCACTTGGTTTGAAGCTTGTGGAGGCAGTACATGACGGTGGAGGATGTGGCAAAGAAAGGCTCATCTCACGGTGGACAGGAAGCACTCGGGGGTGGAGGACGGGTATAACCAAGTCCTCCCCCTGACGCTAACTAAGCTGTGAATTCATAGATGAATTCATTCATTCATGATGTGTCCACCTTCCAAAGGCCCTACCTCTGAACACTGCTATTTAGCCTATGGTGCTGACAAACTTGGTTTTCTCTTTAACTTCTGGGGAAAAAAATCACTGATGTCAAAAGTTCTTAACCAACTGTTACACCAAACCACTGCCACTAATCAGAGAAGAAGCACTTTGCTTCTTTTTATCCTTCTTTTCTCTTCCTTATGGCTACTTCTAAAAATCAACAGCTCTGAATCCCTGCTATGTTAAAGTACATGTTATGTACTTTAAATGTTAACAAGAAGAGAATTTTGACTTGGCTGTACTTAGAAACCAGTTTGTCACTCTGTTTCAAATGTCGAGTCCTTCAGTTTTCTCTCATCACTTGGAGATAGAAGTCTCTTGTCAGCGGAGCTTGTCTTTACTTGGCCACACAGGAACAAAGGAAGTCGCTTACTTGGTATTCAGTTCATCAGATATTTGTTTAGGACTGCTTTCCTTGGCATTTGCTACAGCTTGGGGTAAAAAGACAAACAGGACATGATTCCTGTGTTGTTGAGCTACTATTCCATTGGAGAAGGCTCAGCAGATCATTTGCCATGTCACATGGTAAATGTTGGGAGGGCCACCCACAGACATGCATACTGAGGGGGGCATATGAAGGTACGACTTAGCTGCCCATTTTTGGACAAAGCCTCTGAAAGAAGTAGTACCTGAACTTGGCCTGAGACAAAGAAGAATTAGGAACAGACAAAATAGATAAATATTCCCCAAGATAAAGAAACAGTAGGAGGAGTCAGGGTCTGAGGCTCTGAAGCTGTGGCCTTGCCTTTCCTAAGTAGTGTAGCCATCCTCCCACAGCTGCCATGAATGTGGCCTGAATCCGCTTCTCTGGAAAATTGCTTGGAGGACTGCTAACTGCCTTGGATGGAGATCATTAAGCATTATTACATCAGCAGCCTGCCACATCCTCCCACCCAAACTGAAGGCAATGACTGCCTAACATGGTCCCCTTGCTCTTGTGCTGTTAATCTGCTTTAGACATTCAGGCTGAAACCTTCGTTCTTGCTCAGCCCTTTCCCCGGCCCTATTCTCCTCCCTTTACCCCATTCTTCCTGAAGGCACTTCTGTAGCAAATTATAAAAACCCAAATCCCTAACTTGAACTCTGCCTGTAGAGAGGCTACCTAGTGTGTTTAATAAACTTTTGCACTCTTAACATACCTTGAAATCAAGGTGAGTCAAAGACTAGATGGGAGATTAAATTCAGGAACCAGGCAAAAGCCAGAGTATAGAAACCCTGGCCCTAGATGCCCCTTAACCAAAGAATGGATAAAGAAAATGTGGTACAGGCAGGCAAATGGTTGCAACTAGAAAAAAATCATCCTGAGTGAGGTAACCCAGACTTAAAAAGACAAATATGGTAAGTGTTCACTTATAAGTGGATATTAGTTTTTTAAGTAAATGATGTTCAAGCTACAATCCACAGACCCAGAGAGGTTAGATTAAAAAGGAGGGCTCTAGGGGAGATACATGGACCTCCATGGGAAGGGTAAATGGAATAGATTTTGTGGGTGGACTGGGGGTAGGTGGGGATGGGAATAGGAGGGGTCAGATGGGGGAGTTGGGGGAGAGTGTGCAGGGAGAGACAGCCAGAATTGGGGAACATGGGGGGCAGTGTGGAAACCTAGTGCAGTGGAAACTTCCTGGAATCTATGAGAGTGACCCTAATGAGGACCCCTAGTAATGGAGGATACAGAGTCTCAACTGGCACTATTTTGTAGCCAGGCATGGCTTCCAGTGGAGAGACTGGGTTGCATTCGGTTGATTTGCTGGCTAAGGGGGTCCCATGGAGATCCCTAAACTACCCAGGCTGATGCTAGGACAGAGGGTCACTCTCTGAAAACTGACAGCAGAGGCCCCATTGCTGAGAACAACATCCACATAGCTCATTGAATGTAGAGAGGTCAAGCCGGTACCTGCATGAAGCCTTCACTCCTGTGTTCTATTCTCTTTGGTGTAAGAAGATACTCTGCAGGCTCTGGAAAGAGAAACCTGGATAGCAACCCAGCCACAGAACATGTGGGAGTGATCAAACAATGTTTGGTTTAACTTGAGACCCAGGCCTTGAGCGGGAACCCATACCCTACACTGCCTGGATGGCCAAGATTGGCCTAGGGTAAAACCAAACATGACTGGCAAAAAAAGGGAATGAAATAATTCCTAATGATACTGTGCTATACTCATAGATCAATGCCTTATCTAATTGTCATCAGAGAGGCTTCCTCCCACAAAAGATAGGAGCACGTGCAGAGACCCACAGCCAGGTACTATGTGGAGAAGGAGTCTAAATTGGAGGTCTCCATTCAGTCCCNCCCCTGGGAGCTCAGGAAACCCTGTGGAGGAGGGGAAGGGAAGATTGTAGGAGTTAGAAGGGGTGGAGAACCCCAGAAGATGGCCTAGTGAATCAACTCTGCTGGGTTCACATGGGCTCCCAGAGACTAAAGGGACAAGCACAGGGCCTGCNTGGGTCTGCACCAGGTCTTTTGTGTACTTGTTATGGCTGTTAGCTTGGTATTCTTGTGCGACTTCTAACAGTGGGAGTGAGTGTATCTCTGACCCTTTTATCTGCTCTTGGAACTGTTTTCCTCCTATTGGGTTGCCTTGTCCAGTCTTGATAAGAGGGCTTTTGCCTGGTCTTATTGTATCTTGTTTTATCGTGTTTTGTTATTGTCTCTTGGAGGCCTGCTCTTTTCTGAAGAGAAAAGGGAGGGGAGTGGATCTGGGGGAGAGATGGGTGCTAGGAGGAGTGGAGGGAGGGCAAACTGTGGTTGGGATTCTTGTATGAGAGAAGAATGTACTTTCAATGAAAGAAAGAGAGAGAGAGAAACCAACAAGCCCTGGCTCAGTTGATTGTACCTACTATGTACTAAGCTATGTGTGATTATATATTATATATACTATATATTATATATGCCTGTAAACCTAGCATTCAGGAGATACAGAAGGATCAGTTTAGGCTACATAGTGAGTATGAGGCCAGCCTTAGCTACATGAGAGACCCTGCCTCAACCCACTCCAGTCCCCATACAAAAAGATAAACCTAGTGGGGCTGTGGTGGCATATGCCTTTAATCCCAGCACTCAGGAGACAGAGGCAGGCAGATCTCTGTGAGTTTGAGAACGGCCTGGTCTTAAAGCTTTTGAATCTTTTAAGGTTTCCTATTTAAAAACAAACTGTATCTTTAAAAGGCTAGAGCATCCATTTTGAAACCACACCCCTCACTATTTCTGATGTAGCCGCCTGTTCTGGAACATTATCCTAGGGCTATAAGAGCCACTGCCATCTTAATCAGAGTAGCTGCCATTCCCACAAGCGACCCTCAAGATCGGACCTATTGACATTCCAAAAGTCAGGCCTTACAGAAGAACGGGGGCGGGGGAGAGTCAGTAGACCCTCAGCTCAGATTCCAGTCACGTGCTCCTACACCTCCCTCCTAGCTGTATATAATTGTGCCCCAGCTGCTCATGGTCTTATGGTCTCAGGAGGTGCTAGGGTGTACACTATAGAAGGTTAACTGCAGGGAAAGTGCCATCTACATGGCGATGGGGAAATTGTCACCCATGATAGGGAGAGACTCAGTGTGACTGTTTAGGAGGTCATCCACGCTCTGTAAGTAAATTCAGTAAACACAGTGCTTCACCAAGATAGACCTAGACGGCACTCTTAGTTTGGTCTCTGAGGTGAGTACATAGACATTGGTTAACATTTTCCTTGAGAGAAGTTGATACAAAACTTCCCCACCCTTGAATAATGGAGCCTCCAATATCTTGACTGACTCATTTAGGTTAAAGCCTTGGAAATGTTCTATAGCTACTTCCTGCAAACTGAAATTCCCTTCTAGAAGGAGGCTCACGAAGACTCAAAAAATAAAGTAATAAATCTCAGGAAGTTTCTGAAGCTTACAAGATTCACACCTGGCTCCAACATTCTCCTTTTGATGTATTTGTACCAAATTCATTGTACTGACAGTGTCTAAGCCTCTCTTCCTACATTTAAGTCCAAACAAGGTACCATTAATTATTTTAAAATTTTTCAAAGCTAATAGGCAAAGGCAAAGTTGCTACATCATTATTTTAATTTGTATTTATTTAATTAGTGCAGCCAAACAGCTTGTGTAAGTTATGGACTACTTGTATTTCATTTCCTGTAAAGTAACCCATATCCTTTATTCACTTTCCCACTGAAGTTTGAATTTTAAAAATATTTTCCATGAGCTTGTTATACAGCAACACTATTGTTCCTGTCATATGTTGTAACTATTTAATCCAATTTATTAATACATGTTTTAACTTTGTTTATAATACCAGGAACAATTTTTAATTTTCTCTCATTAAGTTTGGTTTTCATATTCATTATGGCTTCTGAATTTCTTGTCAGGAGTTAAAAGCTCTCCCTAATCTGACGTCATAAATTCATTAAATATTTTCTCTTAGTAATTCATCGTTTTGTTTTTTAATGTTTATATCTGTATGCCAAAGGCAACAAAGATGGAAAGAAACTGGATTATAACTTAAGTCTTTCAAAAGAAGGCATGCCACGAATTATACTTTATATATTAAAAGGAAGTACCATTTAGTCATTAGACAGGTAAGGTAGGACTTTAAGGCAGTGAGAAAAAAAGTGTTCACCATTTTATGTGAAAAGAGATAGAAGAGACACTTTGGGTTCCATTTTTGTGCATCTATATACTGAAATGTGTGAAAATGCATATACCATAGTGTCAGCAGATGTTAATATTGGATAAGCCCAAGAAAATGATTTAAATGTCAGGAATGTGCTCCACATGGATTAAGGGAAAAATGAATAAAATGAGGCAAACAATGAGACAGCATTTAGACATCTGCAGTTCACACAGATTCACATCTGCTAACCACCAGGAACCAACTATGGAGACCTGACTACACAGCAACAAACGCAGTCTACAGCTATTAGGAGACTTCAATTCCAGCACTGAGGAAACAGGAGCAAAAGGGTCACCACAAAGTTCTAGGCCATCCTGGTCTTCATTGCAAGTTTCAGGCCAGACAGGGCTATAGTGTGGGGCTCTGTCTCAAAGCAAACAAAACCCTCACAACACAAAGCATAAAAACCAAATAGACCACTTCTTATTGTTTAAAGCAGATCAAACATGTGAGCAGTTAATTGCTGCTTGACAAACACAGTAAATGAAGATTCTGATTAAATTAAATGTGTTCTAATAAGTCACCAAAACATCTCAGGAAATAGTGTTTATTTTATTAGCATACAGAGAATTAGGTTTCATGATGGCATTTTTCGAACAAAACTTCTTTTGGTTGTTTGCTTGCCCCTTTCTCCCTACCCTTCTCTCTCTCTTGTGCCCTCCCTCCCAATAATATTTCCACTTTCATGTCACATATTCCTTTTGCCTTCCTCCCTCTCCCCTTCACTTCTTACTCCCCCTGCATGGCCTCCATCTAGTTGAACAGTCTATACCCTCTCACAACCCCCTTCTTTACACACATAGAAGCATTGATAGGTAGGGTCTGCCCGTTTTCCACCCAACTATACAAAGTGCCTAAGAAGCTCCATCCTGTGGTGAGGAGCTAATGACCACTAATGGTCGCTGGAGGAGAGGATGCCACTTTGTCTAATGTAGCCACCAAGAGGGGGATTAGGTGAGAAGAAGGGTTTCATAGGGAAAGGAGAGGCATAAAAGAGGGTAATGGGGTGAATATAATCACAATACACTGTACATAAGTGTGCAATAGTCAAGAAATAAAATAAAATTAAGATCTGCCTATGAGAGAGAATATGGGATTTTCGTCTTTGTGAGTCTGGGTCATCTCATTTAATACTTTCCAGATGCATCCTTTTCCCCACAAATATCATAATCTTATTTTTTTCTTTATGGCTGAATAAAATCTCATTGTGTACCTATGCTACATTTTCATTAGCCTTTCTTCTATTGATGGCTACATGGCCATTTCTATTCCCTTGCTATTGTGAATAATGCAGCAACAAACATGGATATGCAAGTATTTCTGTGGCAGAAGAGAGTCCTTTGAGTATATGCCCAGGAGTGATATAGCTGAGTCATATGATAGTTCTATTTTTAATTTGTTGAGGAACCTCCATAGTGGGGAAAAAGCATATTTTTAATACAACAGAGAAAACCTTTAGTTGTTCCTTATCACTGAAGGCTGTTTCCAAAATTTCTTGCCTATCATAGTTACTTCAGATAATGCTACAAGAACATGCAGCAGATACAATTATAGTGCCAGTTACTAGACTGGCTTGGCTATTACCTGGTAAGGGTTTTTATTGACACAGAATACATAAACCATAAAAATCTATCCTTTTAATTTTTTTAAACTGCTTTGCAGTTCTAGGGATTCAATCCAGGGCCTTAGGCACACAAGGCAAACAGCACCGCTGAGTTAAACCCCAGCCCTGAAATTCATCCATTTTAAGAGTACAATCCTGTTGTATATAGGATATTTATAAGGTATTATCCAATCATCACAGTCTCTAATTTCAGAACATTTCATCCCTCCCAAAGGAATTCTATAGCTATTACCTCCTCATTTCCCCCAGACTTCATCAGCTCTAACCACTAGTTCTGATTAGAGTCACATCATATGTAGCCTTTTGTGATTGGTTTCATTCACTTTACCAACTGTTGTCATTGTTTTTTTGTCTGTTTTTGTTTGTTTTGTTTTTCAAGACAGAGTTTCTCTGTATAACAGCCCTGGCTATCTTGGAACTTGCTCTGTAGACAAGGCTGGCCTTGAACTCATGGAGATCTGCCTACCTTTGCCTCCTGAGTGTTGGGATTAAAGGCGTGCCCCACCACCGCCCAGCCTGAGTATTTAATTCCTTTTTAATATGAATATCATTCAATTGTATGGCTATCACCAATTCATATGTATATTTAAGTTGTTTCCATTTTAGGGATATTTTGAATGGTGCTACAGTGAATATTCTTGTCTAGGAAACTTTTTTTTTTAACTTTGAAGCATACATTTACCACCACCCTCTGCAATCAACAATTAAACTTTTTAAATTAATTTTTATTTTAGATATATGGGTATTTGGCCTGGTGCCCTCAAAAACCAGAAAAGGATGTCTGATCCCCTGACTGTTGTAAACTGCCATGTGAATGCTGGGAACTGGACCTGAACCTGGATCCTCTGCAAGAACAGCAAGTGCTCCTAGCTGCTAAGCCATCTCTCCATTTACCCCCTCCGACAGTTTTATGTCTCCTCAGGAAAATAGGTCACTCTTGAGTATTTACAGCATCCTGGAGAAACCTTCAGTTTTTGGTCACAGCCCTAAGAGGTCTTCATCCCATGGTTCCACAAAACCTTTTTGAAATGACCTCTGGCAAAACTTTTGAAACTATTGAATATTCTAGTCTCATTGCAGACTAATAGAATCAGAACATCTGGGGGATAAGGGCTAGATACCATTTCAGTATTCATTCTGTTAAGTCACTTAAACTCAGCTGGTAATTTTAATAAGCAGTCAGTTCAGAATAATTGGGTAGCTATCTCAAGGCAGTGGTCTTAAAATTGTAACAGTGAACCAGCAGCATTGGCTAAGACATGGTTAGAAATGCAGATTTTTCTAAACTCTTCCCATATCTACCCAATTCCATCTTAAGGATGAACTCAGAAATTTGTTAGACCTCCAGCCAATTTAAGTTTGAGAACTAATGCATATCACATTACTATTGTGTGTGTGTGTGTGTGTGTGTGTGTGTGTGTATGTGTGTGTGCAAGCTTGCAGGTGTGGAGGTCAGAGGACAAGCTTGCATGTGCAGGGGTCAAAGGGGGCCAGTTCTCTATCACCTTGTGGGATCCCCTGACCAAGCTCAGATCAGCAGGCCTATGTGGTCTTATGTTGTGTACCCCAATAAAGGTTATGTGGGGATCAGAGGACAGAGCCAGCCACTAGATTAGACATAGAGGTCAGGCAGTGGTGGTACACACCCTTAATCCTATCACTCAGGAGGCAGAGATCTCTGGATCTCTGTGAGTTCAAGGCCACACTGGAAACAGAGGCAGGCAGAGGTGGCACACACCTTTAATCCCAGTACTGGGAAGCACACACACCTTTAATCCCAGGAAGTGATGTCTAGGCAGAGAAAGGTATATAAGCTCAAGGAAACAGGAATTCATTCTCTTTACATTGACGATTTCAGACAGGTAAGAATTTGTGGCTGGATGTTCTGCTTCTCTGATCTTTCAGCTTTCACCCCAATATCTGGCTCTGGTTTTTTTTTTT
>LZPO01044434.1:191637-202901 GCA_001675575.1 Neotoma lepida | reverse complement strand
AGAAGAAGAAGAAGAAGAAGAAGAAGAAGAAGAAGAAGAAGAAGAAGAAGAAGAAGAAGAAGAAGAAGAAGAAGAAAAAGAAGAAGAAATTTTATAAAAGCAAGATGGACTTCCCACATCTGGCCTTAATCTCTGTAGACCCAACTAGAAAGTTCTCTGACATGCTTCAAGATTGAATTTAAGTGTCCTTCCTCCAATATCCTGGTAGCAAAGCTGTGGAATGTCACTTTTGAGCCCTGTAGATCAGGCAGCTAGCAGGAACATGTTGGGGGGCATATTCTGTGAGGAGCAGAAAAGGTTCTCACCAATCCAAACTTTGGAGTCCTTGCCTGCCATTCGCTGTGCTTTAATTGCCATCTGCTGCTGTTCTTCAAACCAGAGTTAAGAGGATTATCTAAGGGCACAGCCAGTTGCAGAACAGATTACAGATATCATTTAACAGTAGGTCATAAAATCCCAGTGTAGAGGCTCCCAGAGGGATGATCCCAGGCTCGCTTCTGTTTGACCAGTCTTAGAGAGCCTTTTCAGGGCTGCAGCAGGCAGCCTTCTGAGCAACTTTTGCTGAAAGAATTTAAAGGGAAGTACACTAGCCACATGTTCCTGGGGCTGGGAACAAGAGAGAGCAAGCAGCAGATGGCCCCAACAGTCTTGAGTGGCAAGAGGCTGCTGGAAGAAATCCATATGGGATCAGGTGGTAAAATGGCTGAGGAAACTGCAGGCATGTGCCTGGGGATGGATGCTCAGAGAAGACCCCAGGCTTTTCCCTCTGACTAACCTTTAAATTCTGAACAAGCAGATGATAGGAGAGGGTAAAACTTCCCAGAGACACAATCTAACAAAGACCAGGTGAGCATTTTTATCTGTAAACCTATCAGGATTATTTAGTGAACTGTGACGCTAACAGAACAAAGAGTTCAGGGAATGCACACAGTAGATGAAGCCTCTACAAAAACAGTGTCCAGCACTCGACAAAATCCCAGCAACCAACCTGGGTGGTGCTGCTTTACCATGATCCCAGCATTCGGGAGCTAGAGGCAAGAGGAGGAGGCATTGAAGGCCACCCTGGGCTATACAGCCAGTTTAAAGCTAACCTGGGCTGTGAGTCCCTGACTCCGAATGCAAAAGCAGAAACTCAAGTACAAACCCAAACTAAAACACCCTGCAGTCTGCAATGGACAGTATAACCTGGGGAAGCAGAAGAATTCTATTGTCAAAGGTTTCACATTATAATGTTCAGTTTCACCCAAAACATGAGATCCATGCAAAGAATCCATAAAGTATGTACAGTAACGAAAATGAATAGAAACTATCCCTAAAGGAGTCTAGACATTTTGCTTACTGAATGAGGACATTAAAAGAGCTGTGCCTCCCCTAGTGTTTCTGAGGATTTGATGTTCCCACTACCTAGTTGAAATGAACCCATTCTGGGATTGCCTTCCTCTATGAATGCCCTGCTCCAGTCTGTTCTGTGTGAAACAGACTTGGGGTTCACCCCAGGGTAGCTTCCCTTGGCTATCACTAGGCAACAAATCAAGATAAATTCACCTGAAACCAATTACATGCTCTCTAGACTATGTGCTTTCTTTAGGAAGAAAGTCTTAAATTCCTGCGCCCACAGCAGAAATTGACTTTGCTAAAACCCCTTGCACCTTTTAGGAACTCTTCGAAACAAAGGCCACCATTATCATATCACACACTTGATCATTGTGAGAGATGTCTGCTTTTATTCATAAAGCTACAGTGGCAGAGGACCCACCTAACGGACCTGCTTTCAGCCAAAATAGAACAGATCAACCTCTGTTAGTCAAAATCAATGTATGAAGGGAAAATGTGGCATCAAATTTCCCTTAAAAAATAATGTCTATCAACTGGCTATTGACTCTAAAGATGAAGAGAATGCAGTTCCTCCCCCAGTGATACATGCTGTATTCTGCTGGGAAGTTAATATATGCACAGGAAAACATAATACTGCAAGATAATGTAGAGACCATCTCATTTAATCCTCCCAACGGTTCTATGAGAAAAATAATTTTATGCCCACTTTACAGATGAGTAAATCAAGGTGCAGAGAAGTTAAGTTACCTAAGAGGTCATAGCTATCAAATAGTGTAGCCAGTGTTTGGGTCCAAGAAGTCTGATTTCAGAGGCCACTTGTAAGAATATGATAAGATGAAAATGACAGCTAAGGGGGCTGGAGAGATGGCCCAGAGGTTAAGAGCAAGGGCTGCTGCTCTTCGAGAGGTCGTGAGTTCAATTCCCAGCAACCACACGGTGGCGCCCTCTTCTGGCCTGCAGGCCTACATACAGGCAGAACACTGTATATAATAAATAAATTAAACTTAAAAAAAAGAAAATGACAGCTAAAACAGCAGCTTCTTAGATGTTCTAAATTATTAATTATAACCAGGAGAAAACCATTCAAAAAAGAAACACAATTGAACATAATTTCCTATCAGTCCATAGTGGTTATATAATATGACTTTTTGTGTATTCTTTTCTTTGTGTGTGTGTGTATTTGTGTGAACATACATAATTTTTCTTTTTCTTTTTAGTTTTTAAAAGCAGTGGGACCAGGATCTGTCCCTAGTGCATGAACTTTTTGAAACCTATTCCCCATGCAGGGATGCCTCTCCCAGCCTTGATGCAGGGGGGGGAGCTTGGTCCTGCCTCAACTTGATATGCCATGCTTTGTTGACTCCCATGGGAGGCCTGCCCCTTCTTAACAGAAGAGGAGTGGATGGGGGGGATAGGTGGGAGATGGAGGAAGTGAATGGGAAGAGAGGAGGGAGGGGAAAGTGTGCTTGGTATGTAAAATAATTGAAAATTTTTAATTAAAAAAAGCCCCAAAATATTTTATTTGTATTTTATATGTGTGGGTGTTTTGCTTGTGTGTATGTCTATGCACTGAGTGCATGCAGTGCTTTCAGAGTCTAGAAGACAACATCAGACACTCTGGAACTGGAGTTACAGATGGCTGTGAGCCACCATGCAGGTCCTGAGAATCCAACCTGCATCCTCTACAAGAGCAGTCAGTGCTCTTCACCACTGAGCCATCTCTCCAGGCACATATGACTGGCTTTTAAAATGCACTAGATTATTATAAAATGTCAGCCAGTATCAATCATAAAAATCTCCAGACATAGGTAAGCATAGTTATTATGGTTTGAATATGAAATGTCTCACAGCTCATGTTTTTGAATACTCAGTTCTCAGCTGATAGTGCTCTTCTGAGAGGCTATGGAACTTATATGAAGTGAGGCCTAGGGGCTGGAGAGATAGCTCAGCAGTTAAGAGCACCGGCCGCTTTTTCAGAGGATCTGAGTTTGTTTTGTTTTGTTTTTTCAAGACAGGGTTTCTCTGCGTTACAGCCCTGGCTGTCCTGGAACTCACTCTGTAGACCAGGCTGGCCTCAAACTCACAGACATCCGCTTGCCTCTACTTCTGAAGTGCTAGGATCAAAGGCATGTGCCACAATGTCCGTCAAGGATCTGAGTTTTGATTCCCAGTACCCACCATCTGTAACTCCAGTTCTAGGGATCTGATGCCCTCTTTTAGCGTCCACAGAAACTAGGCACGCAGGTGGTGCATAGACACACATAAAAGCAAAATACTCATATGCATAAAAAATAAAATAAATGAGGCCTGGCTGGCAGACATTAAGTATGTAAGTGGACTTTAAGGGTTAAATTACTGGCTTGGTTTCAGTCCTGTCTCTGTCCTGGTTACCATCATACGACAAGCTGCAACCCAACTGCACCAGCTAGCATTCTTTCCCAGCCATGAGGGACTGTATCCCCTGAACTTTGAGCAAGGACAAATTTCCCTCTTCTTGTTTAAATCAGCTATTCTGTCAAACTGACAAAAAGTAACTAATATTTACAATTTGGTTCATCTATACCTCATTGGAAACTCTCTTCCTCTCTAACTTCTTGTCTTTATCATCCCCATCACCACCATTATTATCTTCTAACTCTGTTGTGATGTTCTTATATATGAGTAGTTGAGAAAATATTACAGCTAAGGGACGTACCATTTTAAATTTATGTTTAAAGAACAACATAGCTATATTACACATTTCACACTTTCATATACCAGCCTCCCTCCTTCCACCTCCCTACCCTGGCAACCCATGCTCTTAAAACACCACCTCCAGTGAGTTTTTAATACACTATTGGATGAAAACATTAAATCTGTGTAAACTGACAATGATGTTTCACAATCCTAATAATGGGTCTATGTTCATTTGGGGTATATTTCCCTAGGCTATTTTGATTGCTTCTGCTTCAAAGCTCTCGCTCATTGATTTTTGCAGAAAAACTAGAATTCTTCTGTGTTTATATTTCATGGTAAGCTTCTCTAATTTAGGTTTTTTCAATTCATATTTAATTGTATATATATATGTAACTATACATACATGTGTGTGCATTCATATATGTGCATATGTAGGTTGATCTGTTCATGTGGCTACTGTGTTTTCAGCAGAAGACATTCTATCAAATCAAATGAGATATCCCGCTTTTAATGCTCATATCAAGTTAACAGGATTGTCCCTACTTTAAAACTGAGTGTGCATATAGCTTTGATAGCCCCACCACATTGGAACTCATGAGAAAAAGGGTACAGACACTGAAATAGGAAATAAATTCCTGGTACTAAAAATGAAAATGAAGTTGGGTGGTGGTGGCAGTGCTCACTGTTAATTGTAAGTTCGTGTCCAGCCTGGTCTATAGAGTGAGTTCCAGAATAGCCAGGACTACACAGAGAAACTCTGTCTCGAAAAACCAAAGAGAGAGAGAGAGACAGAGAGAGACAGAGAGACAGAGACAAAGAGACAGAGACAGAAAAGAGAGAAAATGATCTGAGGTTCATAGTGAGACTCAATTGGTGAGACTGGTTTCCTTGGCAGTCATATTTGATCATCCTGCTGTTTGACTCTGAAGTCTTTTAATGAAGGTGTGGTTGGGAGGGGGTAAGCAGAACACAGGGGACAGCCCTGTAGGCTGGTCAGATGTGATTACAGGCTGGTCAGTATCCTCATGTGGACATGCAAACTGACTACATCTCTCCTGTACCCCCTTTCTTCCTCTTTTCATTACTGCCTAGGAGTTTAAAACACACAATCAAAATGCATGTAGCCACGTATAGGAAATAAAAGAGCCAAAGATTTATAAAAGCATCAACCCTGTATCGTTCTGGGCTCTAGCCTTTGGTTAATAATCTGCTAGAAGCCTACCGGCATAATAAAGTGCTTCCTGGTAAAAGACGCCCACGGTTCTGTTTCTTTGAAACAAAGGGCCTGAGGGTATAGCTCAGTTGGTGGAGTGCTTGCTTGGTTTGATTCCTATCAGCACATTGGTGGGTAGGGGGTAGGGTGTGTGGGTGTATGCCAAGCACTCCGTATTTGTAGATTTAACACTTGGGTGGTAAAGGCAGGAGCATCAAAAGTTCAAAGTCAATCTTAGCTTTAACAAGTTTGAGGCTACTTTGGGTTAGATAAAACAGGACCTTAGGAGAAGAACAAGATGGACTTGTTGTGAATGTTAATGATTTCATGCGTCTTTGAAAACTGAACTGCAGCAATCAGATAAAGCTTTCTGAGGAGCAGTTGTTAGGTTCCTGTTGACCATTTAAAATTTCCTAGCATCACCTAGTCCTCCTCAGTTCTGTCTCCTCTCATCTAGCCTAGGCCCGCATTTTCTCCTGCTTGAATGGTCACTACTTGGCCTGGATAGTTTTACCTTTAAACCCATCCCACATTCTGATACCAAAATAATGACCCTTAAACTCACTCTCCTACCCCCTCATTCCTAAGACAATGAAGTCTAAACACATCTCCACAATACCAAGAGCCTTCCCATCAGGCCACATCCCAAATGCCAGCCACCCTTATTTCCTATACCTTCCAATATGCTTCTACCTCTATTCCGGTCACTTGTGTTTTATCCGTGTCCCAAGAACCCAGCAAGGTCTTTCATTCACAGATTGTCAAATGATGATGAAATGCTATATAATTTTTGTTTTGTTTTGTCTTTTGAGACAGGGTTTCTTTGTGTAACAGCTCTAGCTGTCCTGGAACTCACTCTGTAGACCAGGTTGACTCACAGACATCACAGACATCTGCCTGCCTCTGCCGCCCAAGTGCTGGGCGTGCGCCACCACCGCCCAGCAAGTACTATATAGTTTCACTGGGAAATGTGTTTTATTCCTAATTTGTTTTATTGGTGAGCTGCAAGATCACAAAAGTAAGCTAAGCAGTCCCTAGCCATTGGTAGAAAAGACAGACAGCTAGCAGGCGAATGGTATGCAGCATGGTAAGAGGAATGTGGTCTAGGGCACTGCGGGAGCTGAAAGAAAAACACCCAACCAGGACTTACAGTGCAGAGGATTCCCAAAGAAATGGTGTCATGGAGCTGAAAAGATAGCTTAGTGGTGAAGAGTACTTGCTGCTCTTGAAGAGGACCCAAGATGGGTTCCTACCACCTGTATGGCAGCTCACAACTGCCTATAATTCCAGTTCCAGGCAATCCAGCACTGTCTTCTGGTCTTCATGGGCCCTGCATGCACATGGTAATCTTACATATATGCTGGCAACACACTCATACACATAAACATTTAAAATTATTTTTTAAAAAAGGAAATGGTGTCATAACTCTAAGATAAGTGCTTGCTTTGTCCTATTGCAGTTTGTTTTTGTTTTTATCTTTTTTAATTATTATTTTTACATGCCTGTTTTTTTTCCTTCCTTCCTTCCTTCCTTCCTTCCTTCCTTCCTTCCTTCCTTCCTTCCTTCCTTCCTTCCTTCCTTCCTTCCTTCCTTCCTTCCTTCCTTCCTTCCTTCCTTCCTCTCTTCCTTCCTAACTTCCTTCTTTCCTTCCTTCCTTTCTTTCTTTTTTTGAGACAGGGTTTCTCTGTGTAGCCTTAGTTCTCCTTTGCTGTCCTGGAACTCGCTCTGCAGACCAGGTTGGCATTGAACTCACTGCCTCTGCTTTCGAAGTACTGAGATTAAAGGTGTGTACCACCACTACCTGATTTCCTGCTTATGTTCTAATGAGAGAGACGGGGTGAGGGTGGGAAAGGGGGGTGGGGGTATAGATTTGGATGGGAAGAGAGGTGGGGAGGATCTGGGAGGAGTTGGGGAAGGGGAAATCATAATCAAAATGTATTGTATGAAAAAAGCTATTTTACATCAAAGAAAAATAGAATAATTAATTAATAAAAAAAGAAAAAAGACACATTGTGTCATAACTCTAAGAGACACACAGGATGAGAAATCCAGATAACTAGAAGGGAAGATGGCGTTTTTCCATCACAAACAGCTGAGTTGACTGAGGCCTGGATAGAGATTCAGTAATTTGGGCTGATTGAAAGGTTGAAGAGGTGAAGAGGAGGTGAAATTGTTATGAGCTCAAATGAAAGGGATTGTTTGGTTCTGCTCATTAAAATGGGAAAATGGGGGAGGGGGAGCAGGAGGAGGGAAGAGGGGAATCTGTGGTAGGTATGTAAAATGAATAAAAAAAATTAAAAAATGGGAAAACCGAAGAAGACAGCACCGACAGTGGCAGTTTCAACACATCTTAGGTATCTTTGCAATACACACACAAATACACAAACACAATCACAAATACACACACACATACACACAAATACACACACACATAAATACACACACACATACACACACAAATACACACACATACACACAAATATACAAACACACACACACAAATACACACACACACATATACACACAAATACACACACATACACACAAATACACACACACATAAATACACACACACACATAAATACACACACACATACACACACATATACACACAAATACACACACACATACACAAACACACACATACACACAAATACACACACACATACACACAAATACACACATACACACACACACCTAGTTGGCTCCAGTGCACATGACAAATGCTCAGGAATTGATAATTAGTTTTCTGTTTTCTTTATTTACCAGAGAAGCTACTCAGGTTTATTTTAGCCAAAGAAGGTTGTAGTAGTCACGCAATGGTTACAATCTACCCAAAATCTCAATAGAATTTAAGTTTTTGTTTCCACAAAACCCATTTCTGGTCCAAGTGACAGACACTTTGGGACAGATCTTTTCTATGTGGTGATTCAGAGATATCTGCTGCTTTGATTTTATGACAGCAACTCCTCCGTATATTCTTTTTGTTTTTTTTAATGTGCATTGATATTTTGTCATGGGTGTCAGGTCCCCTGAAACTGGAGTTACAGACAGTTGTGATCTGCCACATGTGTGCTGGGAATTGAACCCGGGACCTCTGGAAGAGAAGTCAGTGCTCTTAACCGCTGAGCTATCTCTCCAGCCCCTTATCCACATATTCTATAAGTTGAAAGCAGGAAGAGAGACTGGAAGACAGCACTAAAAATTCAATATTCTAGTCATAGAAACAGCATATGTAGTTCATTCAGTGATAAAGCAATTACCTGCTTTATCTCCAGTATCTAAAAGGACAGGGAAAAGGTGTGTGTGCGTGTGTTTTGAGAGAGGGTTTCTCTGTGTAACAGCCTTGGCTGTCCTGGAACTCGCTCTGTAGACCAGGCTGGCCTTGAACTCACAGAGATCCTCCTGCCTCTGCCTCCCGAGTGCTGGGATTAAAGGCCTGCGCCACCACTGCCACCACCACTACTTGGCTTATTTTTTACAGGAATAAACCACCACTTCTGGCCCATGATCAAGTTTTTGAGGGCCCACCAAACAGTTTTCCACAGCAGCTGTACCATCTTGCAGTTCCATCAATACAGCACACGTCCCGATTTCTACATTCTTCCCAAGTGTCACTGCCTGTCTTTTGTGTTATCTTAGTTTTTCCTCAGTAACCAACTGGAGATGTTGAACATCTTCTCATGTGCTTATTGGCCTTTTGTTTATCATCTTTGGAGAATTATCTATTCAGTTCCTTTGCTAATCAAAACTATTTCTAGAGTAAAATATACAGAAAGCAAAGGTTATCTATCATTGGAACTGTTGTAAGAGTATGGTTCAGTGGTACATTATCATCACTGTGCAGCAATCAGAACGCATCTCCAGGACTCCTTTCATCATGCCACACTGACACTACTCAACAGACGAAACTTCCTCCTCCATCCCCTGACAAACATTGTTCTATGCTCTCTATGAATACAGCTGCTCTCGGTACCTCAAACAGCAGTTGCAATTCTGTCTATATGGAGGACTAGCTTTGCATGCCTGCAGAAGAAGGTTTAGACATTTTTCTGGAGGTTGCATTGTAGGTCAGTTCAGAAGTCGTTCCCATCTTAACACCAGTAAATCTTTTGCTCTTTGAACTCAGATGCCTTTGCATCTGTTTAGGTCTTTCTTTTTCTTTTTCTTTCTTTCTTTCTTTTTTTTATTGCCTTTTTGAGACAGGATTTCTCTGTGTAACAGCCCTAGCTGTCCTGGATCTTGCTCTGTAGACCAGGCTGGCCTTGAACTCACAGAGATCCGCCTGCCTCTGCCTCCTGAGGTTTAGGTCTTTAATCTCTTTATACTTAATGTATATTTATAATATAATTTATACACAATGTACTTTTAAAGCACAAACTTTACATCTTTCATGTTAAATCTATTCCTTAGACTATGTCAAAAGGATAATGATTTCACTATTTTTATGTGATTTTTGTATTGTCACTGTAACATTTGGAATAGTATTTTTTAAAAAAGAATTCACTATGGTCAACCTCTGAGTTTACAATCAAAAGCTGTGACTCTTTCCAGGTTGTTCTTTTCAGAGACTCCAGTGTTTTTCAATGGCCCACACAGTAAAAAGATTAAAAATGGAACTATCCCATTAGTATGTTTGCTAATGCAGAAACCATGGACTTCACTAATGAGCTTAACGTTATCATAAAGATTCCAAACCAGTCCCATCCTATTAGAGGAAGGTGGATGTGAAACTTTGCTTGTCCCTGGAACTTCTGCCCAGCAAATGTACACTTTTTTTTAATAGTCTTTTTTTTTCTTTTTTGAGACAGGGTTTCTCTGTGTAACCTTGGTGCCTCTCCTGGATCTCGCTCTGTAGACCAGGCTGGCCTCGAACTCACAGAAATTCACCTGCCTCTGCCTCCCCAGTGCTGGGATTAAAGACGTGCGCCACCACCGCCCCACTAAATGTACACTTTTTTAAAGGGTGTGGGGCAGGGAGATAGATGAGTTTGCTGTAAAAGCATGAGGACCAGGGTTCAGACCCACAGAACCCATTAAAAAATCTGGGGATTTCAGGTGGTGGTTGTGGTGATGGTGGCAGCACACGCTTTTAATTCCAGCACTTGGGAGGCAGAGGCAGGCAGATTTCTGTGAGTTCAAAGCCAGCCTGGGCTACCGAGTGAGTTCCAGGACAGGCAGGGCTACACAGAGAAACCCTGTCTCAAATAAACAAAAAATTAAAAAAAAGAAAGAGAGGAAGGAAGGAAGGAAGGAAGGAAGGAAGGAAGGAAGAAAACAAAGCAAACAGGCATCTAAAAATTAATAAAATAAGAAAAGACAATCTTGTGCCTGCCTTTTTATGTAGTTTCTGGGGATCAAATTCAGATCCTCACGCTTGAGGGCAAGCCCTTTACTGCTTGACACAACTGTATGCACATATAATTCCACTACTGTGGAAACAGGCATAGAAGATCCCTAGGACTTGCTAGCCTGCCTAACCTAACCAGTGAGCTCCAGGCCAATGAGAGATCCTGACTCAGAAAGTAAGATAGATGGCTCATGAACAGTAGAGGTTATCCTCTGACCCTCTGACCTCTACAAGTGCACATGCATACCTCAACCATACTTCATAGACAATAACATACATACAAAATAATAAAAGAAATCTTAAAAGATAATCTACTAATGAATGTCAAAGTCTTAAAAAAAGCCAAAGACCAGTTAAGAAAAAGAAATAACAAAGATTGGAGCTAAAATTATGAACTGAAAACTAAAACAAAGAAAAAAATACGAAAGAATGATGAAACAGATTTGGTTCTCTGGAATGATTAACAAGATTTGTAAGCCATTATCTTAAGTAGCCAAGAGACAGAGAGGAAAGACCTAAATTAATAGACCTGAAGACTAGAGGAGGTGGGCTGGAGAGGTGGCTCAGAGGTTAAGAGCACTGACTGTTCTTCCAGAGGTCCTGAGTTCAATTCCCAGCAACCACATGGTGGCTCACAACCATCTGTAATGAGATCTGGCACCCTCTTCTGTATACATAATAAATAAATAA
>LZPO01044434.1:177187-187406 GCA_001675575.1 Neotoma lepida | reverse complement strand
CACAGGTGTTCCTCCTATCCTGGCACCTCATAGTTTTCATAACTTAAAAAAGGTAGCAAACAAATTGCTAAAGGAAAATGAAATGATTTATAGTTTGGCAAAACTGGAGGGTGGGGTAGGGAGAAAGACTCATAATGAGTCTCTCTTTTATGTAATGGTGTTACAATTTTACAGTGAAGATGAAAGGAAGTCCATGAAATATGCATGGATACATTTCCATTCTCAATAGGCTGATAACTGAAGAGAAGGACAACGTGCCTCTCTTTAAAATAGTTCCTTTCTTGCAATGACTGGGTTTATTAGGATTAGAGGCTGGGACACTTTCAGATCAAACAGCTTAGGTTTGGCCACTCATCCTCAGTAGGCCAATCACATAAATAAACAAACTTTACTGAAAAACAAATGAAAAGGATTTATTGTGTGCTGCCACACAGGGAAGACAAAAGGGCTCTAGCGACCATCTTCTCTCCCAACACCAAGGCCATTTTCTGGGTCTTGAAAAAAGGTTCAGGTTTAAGTAGAGGGCCGGAGTCATACATAACTAAACAGCCCTGGTCAAGGTTTTGTTCCACTCATCATGATCTGTCATTGCTTCCTGCAAGGTGACCTAGCAAGTTGTCAGAAGGATGTGAAATCTTTTTCCAGGAAACAAATTCCCTCTGTGACTGACACCATGGGTCAGTCTTTGTCCTTCTCTCAGCATGAGACTCCTGAGAAGATTTCAGTTTCTCCGAGTCCCTTGTTTCAATAGCCACCTAGCCAGGAGTGCTACAAGTGTCTGGTGAGAATATCTTTATTCCTGCCAGAATGGTTACACTACCAAGGCCATGGTCACAACTCCTCTCTCTAATACCACCTTTTTGTGAATAATATTAGTTTTATTTTGATAACTTTATAATGTATAAAAATACCTATATATATTTATATTAAAACATTTGATTTATAACATTTATAATGAGATATATTATCTATTAGGAATGATAGCAAAAATGACAGAACAATCCATCTCAACATTAACAAAATATATGTATAATTCATACAGAACAGAGTCCAGGAGTCATATCAAAGTGTCTTCACACATAGGTCAGTTCTTTAAATTATTTTGGTTTTTTAAATTTACATTTTAAGTACACCTAGCATAAAGCAGTATTTACCTACATCATATTTTAGCAATTTAATCACTTTTTAAATGTAATATACTAGCTATCTCTTCTTAAGACCTAATAGCATAGTCCTTTATCTATTACATATAGAATAATATAAAATCCTACCCATATCCAGAATGTTATTCCATGTATGGGATAGGGCATCTCCTAATCTCATCACGAAAGGGAGATTTTCATAAAGATCTTTAAGGAATATAGTAGCTAGAGCGAACCTTCTAGGTGTCCAAACTATTCAGGAACTTCATCCAGCATGCATAGGAAAAACCAAAAACTTATGGTGCCCTTTGAGGTCCTCCATCAACCTGACCCCTTAAAATTTCTGTCTCCATGTTTCACACTGTTCTCTCACCTTTTCTGATGGCCCCACTTAGCTTATGCTCGAACACACAATTTTGAGGTGCTCTCTCCACAGGCTGCTCCTTCTACCTGGGATACTGTACCTCCAAATAGATGCCTAGCTACAGCCAGGACACAACATGCAGGTTGTGGCAATGACAAGAAAGCATTCTGTGATGTTATCGCCCCCCACATGCACACTAATGGAGTTTCAGCACAAATACATGTAGCTATTGAATGTCTCAAGAATGTGGCACACTCCAGGCACCTTGATGAAGAATAGTGATCACTCACTGTGTGGCCAGTCCTTAGACTGGGCATCATGATGGAATTTTTATTTTTACAGAATGAGCACTGTTTTTTGTAATACTTCCCAAGTCAAACCTTTGGACTTCTTAGGGAAACATAAAGGAAACCTCTCTCCCGTCCCCACCCCCACCATGCTGAGCACCCTTAGGGCATTAGCCCCCAAGTGTTTTTCTGAGTCTTTCCTACTGGGTAGCACACAATGGGTGGGAAGAGCCATGTTTCCCTATTTAGCATATTTTATTAGCCATAGGAGTGCGGTTTCATAACCTCAACACTGAAACCTTTCAGTTTCAAGAACTTAAAGGGGACTCTACTAGGCCCTACACACTAGTCACAACTTTGCTACCAGGCTCCATTTTACAAAGAAACTCACCTCCCTCTTGAGGACCTGCAGACGCAAGCAGACCTGGGGTATCAGCACCATGCTCAGGATTCTGAGTCAGATTTTTGCCTTCTTCAGGAAGAGGAGGAAGATAAACTCCCAGGAAAAGGAGTGGGCTCACCTTCGAGGTATTTCTTTTTATCTCCTTATCCACCACTCAAAGAGCATTGGAACTCAGGGAGACCTGAATGGCTGGGAGACTGTTGTTACCATCTGGAATGGCCATTCTAGGGACATTGTCCCTCATAGGAGGCATGGAGGGTGATGAGAACAACCTCCTCTTTGATCAGTGGTGGTTGTATAATAATAGTTGTCTCTTAGGGAATTTCCATACACAGACAAAATAAGATCATTTAACCTGTGCAGGGCATGCTCATTTCCAAGGAGTGGCCATGTATGCATCAGTTAATGTGAACAGCAGGAAGAAGCAGATGCCGGGAGTACTTGGTTTAGCAGCTACAAGATGCTCAGGAAGGTTTAGAAATGTGCTTAGGGTTACACGTTTGACCTATGTAGGAAGCTGTGCTTATAACCTAAGCAATCTGGATCCCAGCTTCATGCTCTTGACCATGGCCTTCCACTGTGTGTGGTTGCGAGGGGATTGTGTTTTACAGAGACGAAGAGCACAAGCGGGATTTGAACTTGGTTACTCTGCCTCCAGAATTCCACACAGATCACCATTATGCCCAACTGTATGTCTTCTGGTTCAAAAACCAGGGCCATTCTGTTTCTAGGAGATAATTGTCTACCATGTGTTTCTCTAATAAGAATTGTTTGCTACAAGTGTTATTAGCTTTTCAGATTAATAAACAGAACCTGTTGTTTGCCTGTCTTATAGGTGAGGGCAAATTCAAATCTGTGCAGGGTGTTGTGACAAGTTATTCTGGTAATTATGGCTGGATTGAATCACTTATATCCTTTAATGCTGATGTCGTGACTGGTCACGCACCTCTGAGAGTTGGGCAAACAGTTACTGCCCATGTGGAATTTCAAAACACCAGTGGATTGAAAGCTACTCAAGTAAGATTTGCATGCATTTGGGGATAGTTTCTTTTCTTAATAGAGTTTCAGTGTTGTTTTTAGTTTTAATCCAACCATTTAAATGTGAGCACTATAGTGTATCTAGAGGGTTTTGAAGTTCTTTATTCTTGAAGTTTTAGGTTCCCCCATACCCCTGCTTTTCTTTTGTATTTTGAGACAATGAACTCACAGAGATCCTCCTGCCTCCCTAAGTGCTGGGATTAAAGCCACATACCACCACATCTATCCCCAGCCTCTTTTCTAACAGTTGTAGCGATCTCTGTATTAAAAAAAAAAAGAAGAAATGCAAGAAAGACGAACTCACGCTGTAGCTCAGGCACACCTGAAATTCACTTCCTAACTTTGAGCTCATGATTTTTTGAACTCTGCCTCCAGAGTGCTGGGATTATTTATAGGCATGTGCCACCATGCCTGGGGGGGGGAAATGTAAGGAAGAGTCCCAGCAGGTAGCTGGAGCCAGCAGGTGTCACAGCCACACAGCCTGAATAAGAGATTCTTAGAGTATAGAGAGATCTAGCTTTCCAGGGGTTTTCTGTGATGGTTCTGTGGTAGGCTGTGACACAGGGTAGATGTTGTGATTTTATTGTGGGCCGCCCTCCAAGGTGGATGGAGACCTGCTGCTGCTAAGGCCTTTTTCCTCGCCACCAAGCTGGATGGCAGCTTAAGAAAGTTGGGTGGCCAATGGAATCTTTCAATGAATTTTGTCAGTGCTGAAACACAGTGCTTCGTAAATCGTCACGTCACGTATAAGGAGGATCTTGCAGTGTGATGCTTGCCCATTCTCCTGCAGGATACATGTTTAAATGTTGTTTTTTAAAGACAAACTTGCTCTGTTGCCTAAGCTAGCCTTGAACTAATTGAGTTCAAGCAATCCTCCAGCCTCAGCCTCCTAGTAACTGGGACCTCAGGATTTCATTGAACACGATGAAAAACACCTGGTTTGAAGCACTTCTTGAACAATGTTTCAAGCCAATGATTCTCAATCCCCTTGGGGGTACGTATCAGATATTTACATTATGATTCATAACAGTATCAAAGTCACAGTTATGAAGTAACAATGAAAATAATTCTGTGGTTAGGGGTCAGCGCAACAGGAGGAACCACTGTTTGAAGGATATGAATTTACTTTTTTGGTCCTATTTTAAGTGCTTGTTTCCTTATGCTATAGGTGGATGTTGTCCCTGATAAATCTGTGAACACCAGTCTATCATACCATGGATCCAGATCTTTAGTTGGTCATGTTACCTGTGTAAAGAAAAATACTTTGTACATTGAAAACAAAATTTCTTTCTCTATCAGCCATGTGATTGAAGGTATGGTTTATGTCAAAGTACATAATGCTTAACATTTTGGTAATATTTTAGCACTGGAATTGTTTCTACTTTTGGTGCTATTCAGTGGCTCTTTAATATTTAAGATGGGCTTTGGACATGGAAGGGAAGGTGCAATACAGAGATGAGAGGGCAAAATTTGTAAAATTCATGCTATCCTATATTAGGTACCCATCAATCAAATGTAGTCAATAATGTCTGGTCAGTCTCTCATAAAGTCAATCATTCTCTCATTCATGTATATAATTTCCTATATAATAAAAGATACCATATTTGATATATTTGAATAGAGAGACCATTCTAAAATAAGATTTAAAATGAGGATAGTTAAGATGTTGCAGTGGGCTATGATGTGCTTGACCTCACAAGCCCAATGACCTGAGTGAGCTACATCCCTGGGACCTATATAAATGTTGAAGGAGAGAAACACTCTACGGACTTCTGACTTTCACACCTGGATGGTGGCATGTAAGCCCTATTGAACATACAATGAAAAACACTGTAAATACTGAAAATTCTTCAAAATAAGATGAGGGAATGGGCTTCTAGTTTTCTGTGTCTACTGTTGAATTCTATCTGTGATTAGCAGGTTTTCTGAGATTTTGTTTATATCCAGAACTATAGTTTGTGCGGGTTTCACTCTAATGCAGTTGACACGTAGCTGAAGTAAAAGAAGTGTCAGAATTAGCCCAGCCTCAACCAGGCAACCTGCAGGTTTTCCTACTGTGGGTGTAAATGCTCTTGTGAAATGTCGGCTCTGTTTGTGGATGATGCACTGTATGCGACAAAGGTAGAGTCAGGAAAATGATGTGGCAGTACTGGCCAAGGGTGATGGAGGGGCCCTCAGGACTCTTGATGCTGGACATATTTTGAAGTTAGTAATAAATATTGGATAGATTTGAAGCTTTGTGTAAAGGAGGAATCACAGGTAACTCCAGAGTTTTTAAGTGTGGCTCCTCATAGCTTTACTGAGGTATTCTTGACAATTGTAAGCACTTAGCATTTTCCATGTGGCTTTGGAGCTATACATACATCGTGAAATAATTGACAGACTCCAGCTGTCTGCATAGGCTCAGCCTGATGTAGTTACAGTTATTTTGTGTGTGGTGGGAACACATGAGATGCAAGTCTTCAGTCAATTTAAGTCGTGCTGTTAACAATAGTCCCCATGCTTCTAATTTGCTCCAGTACTTACCTTATGGCTGGAAGTTTCTAGACTTGGCACTTGTGTCTAGTAGTCTAGGGGGTGGCTGGTTCTTGTCAGAGGGGGCTTCTGGAGTCCTGTGCAGAGCTTGCCAATGGGAATCACAGGACCTCGTGCTATGTGGCAGAGAGACTGATGGTCCCACCTTTTCCCTCTCTTCCTAATCCTCTTCCAGCACCTCGGCTGGTCTTTTCCCAGAAGTCTACCTGGGTTGAAACAGAAGCAGTCGTTTAGGAAGGGTTCCCCAATAGCTAGGGGTACTAATTACTCAGTCCTCTATCCTTTCCTTTAGAAGAGAACCTAGGACTAAGAGAATTCCCTCTGCACGCTGAGGAGTGTCTGCCTGGAGGGTGCAATTAGACAAAAGGAAACTAATTTCTGCTTTGGGCACAAGTTTTTGTTTTTGTTTTCTTCTGCTGCTGTGCTGCTGCAGCTTTTTCTGTGAACTCCCACACACTTTGACTCCACAGCTGTTTCTGCTGCTGGATGTCTGTACAATAGTTGCCTGTGGGAGGACAGAAAGCTGAGATCTACTCTGGAGTCTTGCTTTGGTCCTCTTTGCTGCCAGCGATTGTAGATTTTTCACTTGAGCCAGAGTAAGGATGGAGCGGGCAGTCTGAGATGTGGAAGGAAGACTCGTGGCAAGTTGGGCGACAAGAAGAGAAGAAGAGAAACAACGGGTGGGGCTTTACTCAAGTTGCACAGACAGACCCTCGGATAGTAGAGTGTGGGTTTGGTTAGACCTGGAGGCATATACGTTTTGAAATGGTCATCCCAATAGGTAATACATAAAACTACAGCAAAGAAATGAATTCAGATGAGAGGAGAAAAAAAAAGAGTGAGTGAGAAAGCTGTGTCAGTTCCACATTTCTGGTTATGGAGTAATCAAGTGTTTGACTTATTCAATAGTGCATATTAACTTAAATGGGTAGACTAGTCAACCCTCTCATCTGCAGGATTTGGGATTTCCAGTTACCGTAGATACCTTGTTATCCTGGGACTTTTAAAAATTTGTATTTATTTCACGTGCATTGCTGTTTTGCCTGCATGTACCTCTGTATGAGGATATTGGATCCCCTGGAACTGATGTTATAAACAATTGTGAGCTTCCATGTGGGTGCTGGGAATTGAACCCATGTCCTCTGGAAGAGCAGCCAGTGCTCTTAACCACTGAGCCATCTTTCCAGGTCCTCTTTTTTTAAACTTTTGTTGAAAATCGGTTTCTTTTCTCACATAATATATCACTATTACAGTTCCCACCTACTCCTCCCAGGTCCTCCCCACCTCCTATCTGAACCCATCCTTTTTTTGTCTCTTGTCTCTCATTAGAAAACAAACAGGCTTCTAAAGGATAATAACAGAATAGAATAAGATAAAATAAGACAAAACAATAACTAACACAGCAGAATAGCACAAAACAAACAGAAGGAAAAGAGCCCAAGAACAGATGTAATAGATGCAGACTGACTCATTGCTGTCTCTTATACACATCTAGATGTGTATAAGAGACAGGTGTGTGTGTGTGTGTGTGTGTGTGTGTGTGTGTGTGTGTGTGTGTGTGAAAATAAGACAGAAGTTTAAAAAGATAGGGAAAGCCCTGATGGAACATTTTGAGACAAGGAACCTCCAAAGATACCATTGGGTTTGTTTTCTGTTGCCCAGCTACAGCTAGGCATGCATCCAAGCCTTAAGAATAGTTAGTGTCCCTAGTGAGACTCCCTTGGAGAAAACTAAATTTTCATTTGCAAGTGGTTATCAATCGGAGACAGCTTCTGGGTTAGGTAGGGGGCATGTGTTCATTTCCCCTCTCAGTTCTGAGCCCCCATCTGGTGTGGAGCCATGCAGGCCCTGTGCATGCTGCCTCAGTCTCTGATTTCATATGTGTGTTGATGTTGTCGATTGAGAGGATTTTGTTTTCTTGGTGCCCCACATCCCTTTGGGCAGAGTGTTCCAAGGTCTCTCACTCTCTGTGTAATGTCTGGCTGTGGCTCTCTGTATTTGTTCCCATCTGCTGCAGGAGGAAATTTCTCTAATGACTATCCTGGGACTTCTTACTCAGCATAAAATCCTATTGAAAACTACATATTCACAACCATAAAATAGTGTGTGTATGTGTTCTGCATATAATATACAATTTTATATATTGTATTTGTAGTCATATTCATCTTGCTATTATATTTATGTTTTATATAACTAGAAAATATAAAATATTTAAGAGTTCTTCAGCTGACTCAGACACTTTTGGAAACAGATTCATTTTTACCTTGACACTGTTTCCTAGCACAATTAACATACCTAGCAGGAATCAATATTAGCAATATTCATGTGGTGGTTACCATATGGCAGGCGTCATTCTATGAGATGTATCCATAATTGCCACTACAGGTGTGAGTCTAAGGACTGTGACTCTTCTCAGGTAAGGGAGCACGGACTTGAATGTAGGTAGCAGGTTGTGACATGTGCTCTTACCCGTCTCTCAGGAAGGGGGCATTGAGCATGAACAAGTGTGAAATTAACCCCGTGGGCAGTTGACACTTCCCATTTGACTATGAAGGCAATAGAGGAGGGGAGACTCAAAGTCTAAGCTTTTGACCCTAGAGGATTATAAATTCCCTTCTGGCAGAAGACTGATAAAGGGCATCTGTTAAGAGGTGTGCTGTACAAGAGATAATTTACATCGAATACAAACCATCAGGGGGAATTGCAAGTCACAGTAACTGCTGCAAAAGCAGAAAAAATTAAATTCCCGTTTTCCCTCTGTTCCCTTAGGTTTTATGCCTTATAGAGGTGACTGGTTAGAAGTCGAGTATTTCAAGCCTTGGTGGACCTCAAAACTCAACGTGCTGTCAGCAAAGCCCACCAAAGTCAAGCACTTGCAGGAGGTGATCTGTTTCCATGTTGCACTTGACCTTAGTTTCCAGGAGTCTATGGGATGAAGTCTTGTGGCCTGAAAATCTCTTGGGTGTGCTGGAAAACATGTATTCTTTACCAAGAGGAGACTATTTTCTTATAGAAATGGCAACACTTCCCAAAGGAAATAGTTTGGAAATAATACAGAAGATATACATAAAATTAAGCTCCTAGTTACGCAGTATTTTTTTTAACATTAATCAGGCGTATTGTTAGCTGATCGGAAGAAAAACCATCATCCTACTGCAACTGGTTATGAAAGGAGGAGGGAGTATCTTGTGGGGTCAGAGCTTTCCAGGAATAGCTAGGTATTTGTTTAGATAATGGAGATTGACCATGAGTTTCAATAATGAAGCAGATAAAATAATGTGGATATCGGACCAAGGGATAGCTCAGTCAGTGAAATATATCCTGTGCAAGCATGGGGACCTGAGTGTAATTCCAAACACCTAAATTTAAAATAAAAACTGGGGGGCTGGAGAGATGGCTCAGCGGTTAAGAATCCAGACTGCTCTTCCCGAGGTCCTGAGTTCAATTCCCAGCAACCACATGGTGGCTCACAACCATCTATAATGAAATCTGGTTCCCTCTTCTGGCCTGCAGGTGTACATGCAGACAGAATACTGTATACATAATAAATTAAAAAAAAAAATCTTTAAAAAATGACAGTTTTTTAAAAAAATAAATAAATAAATAAAATAAAAACTGACTTGGCAGCATACACTTGGAATCCCATGGCTGTGGAGACAGATAGGAAGATCCATGGGGCTTGCTAGCCAGCCAGGCTAGGCTAATTGGCAAGCACCAGATTCAGTGAGAGACCCCGTCTCAAAAAGAAGGCTGCTACTTTGTGAGGAACACAATCTGAGATGGCTCTCAGGCCTCTAGCTGCATGCACACACATACTCATGACCTGTATGTGGGTACCCATGAGATACACAAACACCTGAATATACACATACGCATACACGCGCGCGCGCGCGCGCGCACACACACACACACACACACAATCTTGGAATGTGACAGGTGAGTAGGGAAAATAAATGTCATCTTACCCACCTGAATCCTTTCTCAGTCAATTCTTTCTTGGATTATAAAGGGTTAATGGCCACTTTTGTTAATATTCAGAACCACAGAGCACATTCTTCTAATTGGTGTGAGGTGGGATTCAGGCAGGTGGGATGGCTTACACAACACCCAGATACTGTCAGTGTTCCAGACAGGCTGGGAACCAGGGATGGGATGGAGCAGCAATCTGCTGGTTAGAGCCAGCGGAGGAGCAGAGCCTCCAAGCGCAGACTTCTTTTCTCCCTAAACTGTTCTATTGTATCTGTTTGCAGGTCTACATTACTTTCCTGAAGGAAAGACATGGAATGATAGAATACTCCATCTTTTTCACCTTGGATTCGCTGGAGCTTCCTCCTGGATATGAGCCTAAAATGTGTGATGTTGTGAACGTGACCATAGTGGAAAGTAGTCACGTTTTCTCTGATTGGAGAGCAATTTCTATGAGCCCAGTAGAAAGATCATAAGAAAACAG
>LZPO01044434.1:137424-150694 GCA_001675575.1 Neotoma lepida | reverse complement strand
GAGGAGGGAGGAGAGGGGAAGCTGGTGGGGCGGGAGGAGGGAGGAGAGGGGGATCTGAGGTTGGTATGTAAAAGGAGTGGAAGATCTTTTTAATTAAAAAAATAATAAATATAGAATGTATTTTAAAAATAAGGGTAAATAGCTTTCTCCTAGGGCCAATAGGTATGTTTTGATTATAAAAGAGCTTCACATTTGGAAGCAATCTCCAGTAATTCATACATTCATATTATTGTAATAGGACATAAAGAAGTGCATACATATGGCTCAGGGTTGACTAGATGCTTCTCTTTCCAAGGACCCAGGTTTGGTCCCCAGCACTCATACAGCAGTTCACAATTGCCTGTAACACCAGTTCCAGGAGACCCAATGCCCTCTTCTGACATCTACAATTTCATGCACAAACATGGTATACATATACACTTAGGCACACACATAAAATAAATTTTCTTTAAAGAAATGTACTAAATATACATATTTTAAAATATAAAAATTGTAATATTTTAATGTCTTAGTATAGTTAGGAAATGTGAATTTAGTTTTGTCTAGATCTTTGAGAAGACCTGCCTAACAATGTAAGCTGGAAAAGACTTGATAAAAGTAACCTGTATCGCTGAGTGGAGAAAGGAATCTAGTCCCTTACGGAATGGCTAAGTGCCTGAATTGGGGGACTGAGAAAACAGATTATCAAGGCCGAAAGACTAAGAGTTGAATTCTCTTCCCAACAATTCCACATGTGCTACAGATGACTATAGAAGCAGGGGCAGGCCTAGACAGGAGGGCTCTGGTTATTTGTTAGCATATTTAGTCCAGGCCAGGAGGCAAGCACTGACAGAGGGTAAAGGGATGTAGCTTGTGCAGTTCCTGGGAAGAGCCCAACACTCCTTTCCTTCAAATGCTATGGAGACTGCAGGTGCCAAGGGGGCAGTGTGGAATGCCTCTCTTCCGCCACCTGTGGTGAGTCAGCAGGGGACTGATTTCCCTATTAGTAGTCTTTGGGTGAACAAACCTGGCAAGCAATGAAACAAGTCCTGCTGATTAGGACAGGGTTGTGGGAAACCTTAAAGGGACTCCTGTGGGTTCTGTCTGCTCCCAGGAGAGGCAAGGATGGGATCTTGGGGGTGAATGTTCTGAGCCTGCCTTAGAGAGGTCATGCTACTCCTAGTTTGTTTGATCTCTGTTTACTCAGACTGTTATTCGAATTGTAACATAAAATTTCACAGGACATTAAAAAAGTCCCCTTAACCAAGGGAAGGTGGTGTGCAGGGAGACAGAATTGGGAGCAACCCAATCTCTATGCTCCTGTTCCTTCAGAAGAATGATGACAAAGACATTAAAGCAGTGGAAAGGCCAGGACTCTAAGTATTGTGTCCACAAATGAAACCCTTATTTTCTATAGCTTTTAGGATGCTTAACAAATTTTATAAATTCAAGTCTTTTAAAAATGAGGTTTAAAAGCAGCAATGGAATGAAACCATTTTTCAATTGCAGTACAGCAAAACCAAAAATGAAAATGAAAACGGTAATACTGTATAGCTCTTGGGCTAAAAAGGGGGAATTATAATGAAAACTATAACAAATAATTTTATAATCAAGAAAATTATGTATAAAAATCATAGAATGTGACCAAAGCCGTACTTAATAAGAGAAAATCCATAATCTCAAATGTTTTTATTATTACATTAAAAAGAAATAAAGTACAATGTTTGATATTTATTAATGCTGATATTATATAGGACCTGAACAAAATATATTTTATTTAGTCTTCATAATAATTATGAGGTGAGTCCTGTTTATTACCCTTTATGATAGGAGGTAGGTCCTGTATATGCCCCAATTAGGCACACGCATGCAATGTACTAACAATATAACCTGTTTCCAAGAACTACTTCACATGTTTCTTTATTTAATGCCACGCATGTTTATTAATGGTTATTATTCTATACAGGGCACAGTAAGTAACAAAGGGGTGAATACAGGATGTTTTTGACCCTGTATAAATCTACTCAGGATATAGATGAGGGAAGGGATACAGTTCATATTATGATTGCCACTACTCTGGCTAGCTAACCACAGCACTAGGGTTGCAGTCAGAAAAGTGATTCCAACTTGGGATGGGCATAGAGAAGTGTATTGAGGTGCTTGTTGCCCCTGCTTAAGGAAGTAGCTCTAAGTTGTTCAAATGATTATTTAATTGAAGAGAATAAAAAGAGCATATGTACATTTGCACTTTATTAAAATAGTGTATAAATACAGAGCAGTTGGGCACATCCATTCTAAGGCACTGTTCTGGTTTGAATGCAATTCCACAAGAGAGAAAGAGAAGCCATTACATTCTGTATGTTTAATCTCTACATTCAGACTCCTCCTATGTTCCTGGGGTCTAATTTTAATCCCAGAATTATTAGCAGCATCATACAGGGACCTGGATGCCAAGAATTAAAGACACATCCTGGCTCTGGCACTTTCTATGATTTGGCACTTAATTACAAGCTCTCTTGTATTGTTCTCCATTTGTTTCCCAACTCTTGTTTAAACTCTTTATGAGCCTTCCACACGAATTATGTTTTGTTAATAGAACAGGACAAAATAGGCACATAATACATACCTGCCAAATACTCATCTATCACTTCAAAGAACCTGAATGCAGTGAAGAGATATATTTTCCTTAGTTCTACTTTAAAGATGACTGTGGATCTTCATAAAAGGGAATATAATTGAATGTCCCATTTCTTGTATCTAACAACAAGGATTAAGCTCAATGAGTATTTTCACATATCAACAGCTTTAATTGGTAATGACTTTCTCCCTTACTATGAGATTTGAGTTGTTACTATGATTACATGAGAACGTTTATATAAGTAGCAATTCTGTATGTATATGTATGGTTTTGTATGTGATTATAAGTAAAATTCAAAAAGGTTAAGAATCACTAGGTAATTCATAACTTATGTGAACTAGTGACCTTCACCTCTTAAAATGGTGTGTGTCTGTATGTGTGTAAGTATAATTAAAATTCAGAGGCTGCAAATCACTAAGTAACCCACAAATTATGTGAATTAGTGATCTTAATGTTCTTGAAATGATGTGTGTATAATACAAAAGATGTATATTTTCCAATAATTTTTCATAAAATCCTTGAAACTGAAAATAACTAGGTTTAGAGCTACAGGACCACACTGACAGCTACAGACATACTGGTTTAAGGCAGTGGGTCCCAAGGGACACTTGCAGAATATTACTGCAAGTTATTACTATGTGTACATGAAAAAGGTTCTGGGGTCAAATAAGTTTGGAAAGCACTGAGCTACAAGAGGTGCCTTAGCCTCCTTTACTAAACTAGGACCTTTCCAAGAGTCTCATATGCTGATGAGCATAATGAATCTAGGAAGGACAAACAGCTAGAAGCAATTCCCAAAATTATTTGCAGAACATCTTACAGAACAAAGTATTCTATGACACATACTTAGGGAAACACTGAATTAGAGAATGGATACAATTTTAAAAGCACTGAAATAAACATGAGAGAATACCAATGAATGAAAATCCACGGATACTTGTTCTTCAGTCCATCTAAATAAAGTTAGATTCTACTTGTACAACTTCAACTGCAAGTTATTTCTGCTAGAGCTAAAAAACAGTTATAAGCACAGTACTCCACTGTAATCACCATCACCACAGACGGCCAACTAAGCAGAGCAGCGAACATCACAAAAGTCCAAACAAAATCACAACTCTAAGCATAAAACTGTAAATGGAAACAAGCCTGTTCCTTAGGCCAGTGACATCCTCTTTCCCCTAACCCTCTTGAAATGTTTTTATTGTTTGACAAAATTCACTGCCTCATTTCTTGCCACATGAAGCATATCTATCTAAATGGCTGCTTTCATACAGTCGCCTTTAATAAGAAAAGTATGGTAGTGCTATAGCAGACACTGTTATTCATTCATTACCTTGGTCCTACCTATAAACAACTGCCACCGTTTATATGCTTTGTGCTTATGCTTATCATACGGTTGCCTTGGAACCAGAAATTTCCATTGCAATTAAACAACAGAAAAAGACAGAATGTATTAAATTCAGAAAAACTGTAAGGATAGGTAGATACTCTAGAACTCCTATACCTTGAAAGACCGTTTTTAAAAATAGCACCCCTCAAAGCTGTACTTCTAAGTTCAGACAAAAGACTTCTAAGACAGCTACAGCAGGCTCCAATGGTAACGGTCATAGGACCTGCTTCCCTCAACAGTTCTTAAAGAAGTCCTCTGAAGTGTGTGACCTGGTGCATGATAAGGCCTGCTCTCTGCCTGAAGCTTTTAGAACAATGACTACACTTGTATGGCTTTTCCCCTGTGTGGATTCTTAAATGAATTACAAGGCTTGGTCTCTGTCTAAAGCTTTTCCCACAATAACTACATTTAAAAGGTCTCTCTTCTGTGTGTGTTCTCTGGTGCAAAGTAAGTGCTGTCAGGCGACTAAAACTTTTCCCACAATTATGACATCTATGAGGTTTTTCACCTGTATGAGTTTTCAGATGTCTTTTAAGACTTGATCCATGACAAAAGCTTTTTCCACACTCAAGACATTTATATGTTTCTTCTTCAGAATGGGTTCTCTGGTGCCCAATAAGGTGTGAGCGCCGAGTGAATCGCTTTTTACATACACTACATTCATAGGGCCTCTCTCCTGTGTGAAGTCGTTGATGTCTATAAAGGTCAGAGCTACGCAGGAACCTTTTCCCACATTCAGGGCATTTGTGAGGTTCCTCTCCTGAATGAATTCTCTGGTGCCCGGTAAGTTGTGACTTCCGAGCAAAACATTTTCCACACTGAGGACATCGGTGAGGTTTCTCTCCAGGACTCTTTTTCTTTGGAGGCTTCGGGTTGAGAGGTTCTTCCAAGTTGGAAGTCTCAGGTGTCTCTCCTAGAGGTGGGTTCTGAGGATCTACAAGTTTTGTTAAATCTGTCTGTAAATCCTCTGGGGGTGGTTCCCATTGATTTTCTAATTGTACATAGTCTTTTTGCAGAATGGGACCATGGAGAGCATTCCCTTCTAAAGTTACAACAAATGGGTACATGGTCTCCAGTTTTTTCTGTTTTGAAGTATCTTCTTCATTTTCCATTCCCATCTCAAAACCTGACAAGAAATAGAAACTGAAGATTGCATTGTGTTCGGAAAAAGGAAAAAAAGTGAAACAAAGTAAATAGTGAACCAGAAATGCCTAGACACACTTCCAAGCTCTTCACCCCGATTACTGCTGATTCTTCCCCTTCTTCCTGAGACTGGAAAGGAACCATTACTTACCAATCTTGGAATCAAGTAATTGTTTCATTTCTTTGGGATCCTGTAATTCTTTTACCCATGGCTCTTCTCTATGATCCAATGAGAAGTTCATGTCAAGCTTTGGTAACTGATAACCTGGTCATAGAAGCAAAAAGGGAGAAGCATGACAGTGTGGTTCATCAAAGGTTTTTCTGAAATATAGGCTGATTGCATGGATACATGGCATCTTAATACCCATTTTCTCCCCAGTTACTGTTCCTTCATCTGGAATCACTTATAGGAGTCTTTTTTAAAAGATAAGAACAAAGTAACAATTGAGAAGGCCATTCTTTTGTACTTTTCATGAGAATGAATCACGTGCTAAAGGCAATGTATTATGTTAGTTCTGTATTTATTTTGATAATATATTTATTTATGCTAGAGCTAAAATGTGGAGTAAATCTTTATAAAATATCATATAATGAAAACTGGGAATTACTGCTATTGAGTGCTTAAAGAAGAGCAGTCTAAACATACGTGTCAAGGAAGAGGGGTAAAAAAATACATGTGAAAGAACAGTGGTCTAAACATACATGTCAGAGAAGACTGGTGTAAACATATGTGCCAAGAAGAGTGGTATAAACATATGTGTCAAAAAAGAGTGGTGTAAACATAGATGTTAGGAAATTGTTTACTGGAATAAGTTCACTTGATACCTTCACAGAAACATTTCCATTTTATTGAACTTAATTGGCAGCAGCAAAAAGTAGTCTTTATGTGTCAGCAGAAGTCTAGAAAGAGCATTTAAAAAATAACCCAAATGAACTGCTAGGTAGTGTTTCTGTCTAACAACTTACGTACTAGCTCTCCCGCCATATCCAGCCTTCATTGGCACCCTATTTTTCCTGCCTCTTTTTCTGCATCCTCATTGCTGGCCACATATACTGCTCTAAAGTAATATTTGGTACGGAAATGATTTAACAATGATAGGGAACGAGCTAACAAATGGGCTGATGGTTAAATGTTAGAATTATTAAAATGGCACACACAAGTAAACACTAATCCAAAGGAAAATTTGTATTTTAGATTATGACATGAGAAATGGACAGAAATTCCTTGTTCGTTTTATCAAGAAAAGACCATACGTTTCAATTTTAAGACTAAGAAATGAAAGCTAGAACTCAAATGGATTTCTGTGCTGGGTGTCATGGTACACACTATAATTCTAGGCTGAGATAGAAGGATTGCAAGTTCCAGGCCAACCTTGGCTACAAAGTGAGACTCTGCCTCAAAAAAGAAGAAAAATATACTTTAAAATTCACTATTTGGTTTTTGTTTGGATTTCAAAGTTAAGATGACATGAAGGGACAATATGGAATAGATAAAAAAAGCTGAGGGTCACAGCTCGAAGGAAAGTTGCTGCAAGGAAACAAAGGGCACAAAGTAAAACTTGGAAGAGATTAACAAGCTGATAGATAAACTATTGACTCAGAGAACACTCCAAGATGGCAGATTACACCCACCCAACAACTGCCAAGTTCTCCTGGGGATGGGAGTGAAATAGCCAGAGAGGAGTTAACTGGCCTCGGAGGTAGCTGGTGTTAGCTGTGAAAAGACAGAGAAATGAGAAAATGCAGATCCTGTTGTCAGAGGACAAGAAAGCAAGAGCATCCCTGTACGTGGTAATGGCACAGCAGAGGGTGGAGGCTGGAACAAAGAAGAGAGAGACTCAGAAAAGGCAATCTTCACCAGTATGCAAAAGTACAGCCTGGACATGGAACATGCAATTTGCATAGCATACTGGCAGTGGTGGAAGTTGTCCCTACTTCCTACAATATAATGTTGCAGTAGTAAGAAAGCCATCTTAAGGTCTTATCTGAACTGCTTCAGCATTCAAAGATACCTACATTTTTTTTTGTCTCCAGAAACCCACAGTAAAGTCTACAAACTTATCTAGAAAGTGTTGGACTAGACAGCCAATCATCTGGCTACTGGAAAAGACTTAACCAAAACCACTGAAAACTCTATGCTATGTCCTTTCTCACTACTCTTAAAGTACAGCACTTGAAGTCGTAACCAGAACAACAAGGCAAGAGAAAGAGATAAAAGTGAAACAAACAGAAAAAGATGAAGCCAAATTATCCCTATTTGCAGATATATTCTTATATTTAAGACCCTAAAGATAGAAGAATCTAAGATCTGATATAATTTGAGCAAACTGGCAGGATACAAAATCAACAGAGAGGATCCAGTAGCTTTTTTTTTTAATAAAATAGTACTGGCCTTGAGAAGGAAATCAGAAAAACAATGTCATCTAATATACCATCAAAAAATACTACGAATAGAGGCTGGAGAAATGGCTTAAGCAGTACTTATCTGCACTTAACATCAGAAGAAGGCATCAGCCGCTTGTAACTCCAGGTCTAGTGGATCTGATGCCTTTTTCTGGACTCTGCAGGCACTGTATTCTTGTACCCCATTGCACACACAACTAAAAATAAAATATTTTTAAGTACCTAGGAATAAACCCAACCAATGAGGCAAAATTCCTCTATAATGAAAAGTACAAAACATATATGAAAGAAATTGAGGAATATATTAGAAAACTGAGGAACTTCCCATGTTCACAAATTAGAAGGATTAAAATTATAAAAAATGCACTGCTACCCAAAGTGGTCTGCTAGTTAAGTATAATCTTCAAAATTCAAATTATATTCTTCACAGAACTAGAAATCAACCCTAAAGTTCATATAGAAGCACAAAAGATACAAATAGGAAAAGCAATCCTGAATAAAAAGAATACTGGAGGTATCATAATACCAGACTCCAAATTATAATACAGAACCATAGTAACAAAGTTGCCAAAAATGTAACTTGGAGGAAAAAAAATACTCTTCAACAGATGATACCTGGAAAACAGAATATCCTCATGTAAATGCTACTTTTTTGTTTTGTTTTGTTTTTCAAGACAGGGTTTCTCTGTGTAGCCCTGGCTCTCCTAGAACTCACTCTGTAGACCAGGCTGGCCTTGAACTCACAGAGATCCACCTGCCTCTGCCTCCTAGGTGCTGGGATTAAAGGCGTGCACCACCACCACCTGGCTTCCACACATAAATAATTAAGGCTTTATCCCTACCTCTAATCCTATTAAAATTAATTTAAAATGGATCAAAGAAGTCAGGCAGTGGTATCACATGTATTTAATTACAGGGTTCCAGGACAGCTAGGACTACACAAAGAAACACTATCTCAAAAAAAAAGAAAGAAAGAAAGAAAGAAAGAAAAGATCAAAGACCTTAATGTTAGATCTGATGCTTTTAAACAAGTAGAAGAAAACATGTAAATATGTCCTGATACAGTTATCAGTAAAACCTTTTTGAAAATAACTTCAATATCTTGGAAAGTAATAGTAAGAATTGGCTAGTGGGATCCTATCAAGTTTAAAAAAAAACCCTTGTGAACAGTAATTTTTAATTTTAACTCAAATGTGTAGCTGTTTCCTCTAAAATTGGACATTCCATTCTGCAGGGAAGCCTATAAGACAGAAGGCAAACAACTCAAAACAGCTCCAGGAAGTCCCTGAAACTGGCCAGATTCACTAGGCCCCTTCTTCCCAGGAGTAAACAAGCCAAGCTGCAAAGAAGATTCTCAGACAAGCCAAGCTGCCAAGAAGACTCTGAGAGCAGACCAGCTCCCTGGAAGAAGCAGAAACCAGCTGAGCTGCCTGGAAGAGGTTTAGACCAACTGAGGCACTTGGAAAGGACACTCTCCAACCTGTTGAGTTGTCTGCAGCCTGTGCAGTGTACTCCAGGTTCCCAGCTTTGTGAGCTGTCACCTGTGCTGGGGTGGACCTTGGTGATGGAGCTGCCTTTGAGTCCTTTCTGCTCCTGTAAGTAAGCCCTCACCAATATTTCTCTAAGTAACACCTATAATAATCATTGGATCACCAAGTTGGACTTTGGTGATATCTAAACTTGGTCTGTCATGGGCTCCCTATCTGGGGTGAATAGACATGTATGTAGCATCTCCCCAGGAAAAGTCTTGTCACATAACAAAGTCATTTCCTGAGAGCTTTTTATTGTTATTTAATTCTTTGTTAAATTAATGACTGAGTAATTTTGCTGATTTCTATCCCCTGTAAGCTAAGTATTATAAAGTAGTTAATCTGACAGAACTTCTTCATGGTCATTCTGAAATGACAGGTATTTCTGTAGGGCAGCAGAGAAAATACTCAAAAGATATGATAGCTAGAACTCTTCAAGTATACTGAAAAATACTCAACTACATATCTAGGAAGCTCAATGAATTCCAAATAGGATAAGTACAGATGATCCACAACCACATCACAGCCAGGGCAGTGAGGGAGGGAGAGAGTGAGGGAGAGAGAGAGAGAGAGAGAGAGAGAGAGAGAGAGAGAGAGAGAGAGAGAGAGAGAGAGAGAAAGAAACAGAGAGAGAGACAGAGTGTAAAACCTTGGAAATCAGAAAAATGACCCAGCAATTACAAGTGAACTCCTATTTAGGTAGAGATTCAATCTGATTAGATTAGAGTTAGTAGAGGGGCCAGTATAAGGGCTCAGCAGGCAAAGACCCCTGTCTGCTGCCAAGCTCACTGACTTAAATTCATTTCCTGGGATACATGTAACAGGTCCCAGGAATTTATATACACACACACACACACACATACAAATAAATGAATGTAATAAAACTTATAAAGTTAGTAGCAAGCAAATTTACTAAGACATCAAACTTCAAATTAGTTAAAGATTTAATTATACCAATTTACTTTGAGATGAAACTTTGAATTCCCATTAGAAGCAAGGGAGGCTAAAACACAGTGGGGTGACATAGTCAAAATGTTAAAGAAAAATGAAAACTGTTAACTAAGAATCCTACATTCGAGCTGGAGAGATGACTCAGTGGTTAAGAGCACTGACTGCTCTTCCAGAGGACCTGGGTTCAATTCCCAGCATCTACATGGCAGCTCACAACTGTCTGTAACTCCAGTTCCAGGGGATCTGACACCATTACACAGACAGAAATGTAGAGAAACCATCAATGCACATAAAATATAAATAAATAAATAAGTAAATAAAAGGAAAGAAAGAAAGGAAACAAAGAATCCTATATTAAACAAATCTGTCCTTCAGAAATGAATATGCCAAAAGGACATCCCTGAGAAAACAGAATTCATTGCTAGCCCACTTGCCGGCAAACAGTCATATAATGCTGAAAATAGTAAGGGTACTCCCTCGGTCTGAAAGTGAGAGACTCTGAGACAGTAACTTGAAGCCACATGAAAAAAATAGCACAAATAAAAGTAGCATATAATTAGAAAAGATGTTATAAATCAAAAGGTCTGCTTCTTTTGTCTCAAAACATTTAAGAAAACAAGTTCTATGCCACGTGGAAAGGCAATAAATTTGTCAATAACAGCATATATGAGGTGGGTGAGAGAAAAGTCTGTACACAGTTAAATGACTAGAGTTGCCTGCTCAAATCCACCTAAAGAAATAAAACCATAAATGATAAATAATGTTAAAAAAACAAAAGCTGTAATGTATTTGTTTTCCTTTACCCCTTTCGTTTCTTTTAAAATCCTTAAACTATGTGTAGTAATAATCATCGCAATGTATTATGGGGCTTATACCAGGTTTGATATAATAACATGATTACAATACAGAGGTAAAGAATATAGACCTATATAGGACTAATGTTTCTGTATTTTAATGACATTGTTAATATAACTCTGAACTGATGATAAGTTAAAGCATAAATGGTAAACTGTAATTATCTACTTAAGAATTAACTTAGAAATAGTGAGAATTCATTAAAGAAAGTAAAATGCTACACTCTAAATATTCACTTAACACAAAAGAGAGAGGACCAAAAGAGTTAGGACACATATAGAAGACTAAGTAAAATAGCATATATAATTCTAACTATACTAATCAGGCTAAATATGAGTGGACTAAACAATTCAATGGAAAGGTAAAGTTCAGACTGGAGTTGTGTATTCCTATTTGCTTGGTTTTTATTTGTTTTATTGAGACAGGGTCTTACTATGTAGCCCTAGCTGGCCTAGAACTCACTCTGTAGACCAGGCTGACCTTTAACTCACAGAAATCTGCCTGCCTCTGCCTCCAAGATGGAAAAGGGGATATTGTATAAATATTATTCATAAGATAGCTAGACAACTTAAGATATTAAAACCAAAAGTTACTACTTATAAAGGGTATTATTTTATAGTGGATAAAAGAACAATTTATTAATAAGATATATCTGAAAATATTGCTACCCAAATTAAAAAAAAATCTCAAAGTAGGAATAGAAAGATTATCTCCTCAAGTTGATATATGCTATCTATGAAAGACCCACAGCTAATATCAAAGTAATGATGAAAGAACAAATAAAAGTCTTCTGAGACCTGGAACAAGACAAGGATGTACTTTCACTACTTCTATTTTATACTGCTCTAAAGGGAAACTACACAACAAAAAGATATAAAACTATTACTGTTCATAGGTGACATATATATATATATATATATGTAACCCAGTCACACACACACACACACACACACACACGAAACCCTAAAGAATCTATCATAATAAACAAGGTAAGTATGTTTGTAGGCTACATAGTCAATAGACAAAAATCAACAGTAATTCTATACACTTTCAAAGGACAATCCAAAATGCACTGAATAAGATAATTCCATTCATGATAACATTAATAAAACATTATAAGACTAAAATAATTTAAGAACAAATTTAATAAGCTCAGTGTAAAATTTATACTTTGAAAACTATAAAACACTATTGAAAACACCTGAGAAAGTCCAAGTAAACAGAAACACATCTCAGGTTCAGGCATCACAAAATGCAGTATCATTAATATAGCAGTGCTCTCCAACCTGTCTTCAAACTTAACACAATCCCTCAGAGTGAGCCAACTGACTCTAAGACTTAGTCAAAACAACAACAACTGACTCTAAGACTTAGTCAAAACAACAACAACTGACTCTAAGACTTAGTCAAAACAACAATAATCAAACACAATGTAAATGTAGTCTTTCTTAAGAATAGATGTCCAATGCGGGGCATGGTGGCACACGCCTTTAATCCCAGCACTCCCAGGCAGAGGTAGGCGGATCCCTGTGAGTTCGAGGCCAGCCTGGTCTACCGAGTGAATTCCAGAAAAGGCACAAAGCTACACAGAGAAACCCTGTCTTGAACCCCCCCCCAAAAAAAAAAGAATAGATGTCCAACAATAAACCTGTGGGCCTTTGGTCATAAGGACGTTCAATGTAAAATGAACAGGCTTTCTACTTTTAGGCTTTCCATGAAATCACACGGTGACATCTAGATAACTACACAAGTAAATGGTGTCCACCCTCACTTGCTATTAAATCATTGCTGAAAATTGATCCAATTTTTAAATGCAAGGAAGAATGAGTAAATGGTTGTTTTAAAATAAGCCCTTGAATTATTTTACAGTCTTCCCTTCATCAAGTGAGATTTTCTTTTTCCCCTTTAAGTGTGGGTTGGATCTGTGACTTTGTTCTAATAAGAATATTACAGAAGTGATGGTGTGTGACTGGGTTACCAACAACATCATGCACATGTCCTGCTTTCTTTTAGATCATCTGCTATGAGAGGAACCTGCTGCCTGTCCTGAGGACATGCATATGGAGAAGTCCCCTTAGCAAGGAATTGAGGCTTCTGCTAGCTTGCAGAGACTGAGCCAGAAACACTGTAAAGCTTCTGGAAATTCCTAGCTCGTAGAAATCATGTTTTTAAAAAAGCATCCCCTCTTTTCATTTTTTCCTTTAAGCTGCTAAACTTCAGAGGTGATTTATAATTGTGGAATATGGTGCAAAAGAAATGATATAGTGGAGTGTGATATAAAGAATAAGAGGAGCCCTATCAATGGGAGACAGGGGGCCCTCTATGAGCAAGGGACTAAGAGATCATGATGGGAGGGTGTGCAGAGATGGCCAACCAAACTAG
>LZPO01044434.1:118352-135291 GCA_001675575.1 Neotoma lepida | reverse complement strand
TTTTTTGGTTTCTTGAGACAAGGTTTCTCTGTGTAACAGCTCTGGTTGTCCTGAAACTCACTTTGTAGACCAGGCTGGCCTCGAACTCACAGACATCCGCCTGCCTCTGCCTCCCGAGTTCTGGCATTAAAGGCCTGCGCCACCACTACCCGGCAATGAGGGGATTCTACCTTTTGTCTTTGTTAGATCTATTTGCAGTTTTCATTTAAGTTCTTTTCTTAATTTTGAAAATTAACAAATGTGGCAATAGTTAAATGACTATGATTAAATATCTACTATGCATATACATATTACATACATCCTCCCAAACTTCACTCTTTACTGAAAGGGGGTATGGTCCAGACTTTCAGACTCAATTGATTTTGTGTACGACATTTACATTTATTCTCCCATTAACCATGATCTTATGATTTTTTACTCAATCTCCAATATCATATAATGCAAAATATTGAGATGCTTTCATTTTCTAAAAAGTAAAACCTTAAGTAATTTTAAATAAATAATGAGATAATAAGTTTTGCATCATTTTATATCATTTTAAAGAGGATAATTTCTTCTGATTTTTTATTTTTTACTTGATTCATTAATACAGTATACCTATTTTTAAAAATACACGGAATGTCTGAATGTCAATGTTCTTTAGAAAGTATGAAAATGACTATGAATAGTAATATTAATACTATTGCTCTATGATTATGTACCTGCAATATTGAGACAAGAAAGAAATCATATGCAAAACCAGAATGAATATACAGATTCATAGTTGAGTAGGATGGCTGAGTTCTAAAATTAATTGCAAACATACATGCAAAAAATGTAAACTTCTGGGGTTTTTTGAGACAGAGTTTTTTTGTGTAGCCCTGGCTGACCTGGAACTCATTCTGGAGACCAAGCTGGCCTTGAACTCAGAGATCTGCCTGCCTCTACCTTGCTGGGATTAAAGGTGTGTGCCACCACCACTCAGCTAAATTTAAACCTAACAGAATATGAAATGAAGGCAATAAAGACTATAATGTAAATAACTATTATATAATACTGCTTCAACCAATATGTATAACTATGGACTTTAGGGTGTTTTTTCTTTCTTACCATCATTTAAAAATATTTTAGCCTGGTGTGGTCATACCTTAAGCTTATCTTGACCTACGAAAACCAGTCTTCCTCAGAGTTCTCTATGCCAGTGAATGATACTGCCATCTACCCAGGTCATGGGCCAGAGACCTAGGCGGCGTCCTTCACCTTTCTTGTTCATTACCCAATAACCAGTCAGTCAATCCCAAGCCCTATGTTTCACATACGCTAAATATTTTTGGAATTGCCTGTTCCTCTCCACGCGTACCACCTTGGCTCGTCTGCTCCTGTCGGCTCCTCCCAGTACAAATGCAGGTGTTCTTTCTGCCCCTCGAGCCTCTGTAGGTGGTGCATCTTCTGCTCATGCTCCTCTCCCCTCTTCATTTGCACTGCTTGCTCAGCAAGCCCATTCTGGTTCCTTTCCATAGGTATTTATCCTAACCCCTCCTCCCGGAGTCACTCCTCTTAGCTGGTGGGAAGGGGACTCTCCTGTGTGCTTCATTATCATCCTATGCCCTCTAGGATTGCTTTCCATATCATATATGGAATGTGTCGACTGCCTACCAGACTTAGAGCTCCAGGATGGCTAAGGCTGCTTTTCTGCTGTGTGTACCAATGAATCCCCAGTGTCTGGCCTGGCTCTTCACAGGTGCTCCTGGTGTTGGCTGAATTAATATGAAACCATAAAAAGGAATTCTAGGCCTTAGCTTTTTGCTAGTTATTCATACATCAGGCACTTCTATTTTGTAACTTGGGTTGTTCTCACTGATTTCTATTTTGCTGTTTTCTTTTGTTGTCTCAGTATCATACAGTTCAGTTCAAGTGATAACATGTTCAAGATGTACCCGTAGGAATAAGGGTTCCAGCCACACTTGAGCCAAATCTTTCATGGGATGAGAGAAGAAATGGGGCAGAGAACATGGACAATGGTGTGAAAGAACCCCAAAGGGAAGGGAAACACAAGGCCATGCAGGCTACATGACCCAAACTGCCTTTCTCTACTGAACCTAGCTCCTTCTAGAACTCACCCTGTTATGCCAGAGCCAGTGGGCTTCAAACATTAGTGTGTGAAGCACTTATCTGGATTAAGCTGATGTAAGAGGTCTCCTCACCATAGTCTAGAAACACTATCCTAGTTTGGGATTTTATGAAATTGACTTTTTTTTTCATTTTTTGAGACAGGGTTTCCCTGTGTAGCCCTGGCTATCCTGGAACTCACTATGTAGACCAACCAGGCTGGCCTTGAACTCACAGAGATCCGCCTGCCTCTGCCTCCCAAGTGCTGGGAATAAAGGTGTGTGCCACCACAGCCCAGAGAAATTAACATTTTTTTCACCTCCTATGAATGACTGCATCCTTTTTAAGGATCTGAAGAGAGCATGTTGCAAAGCACTCTCCTCAAATGGATCTCACATCACAGGCTCAAAATTTGGTGAACAACTGTGTCCTCCCCAAAGGATCCGAACTCCCACAAGAGGTTTTCCCAAATAACATTTTTGGTGAAAAGCCCCTTGGGCAAGGCCATCACTATAACCAGCTCCCAGGGACATTCTATCCAATGTGTCTCACTCCCTGTGGTTCCTAGAAAGCAATTTCTTCCTCCTGTTCTCAGCCCTCCACTTCTTTATGTCAGTGGTCCAGTGCCATTGGGGGATTCATATTTCTAACTCAAACTGAAACCTCAAAGTCCTTAAGCTCTCAAACAGAAACCCAGAACTAAAATAAACCCCTTGCCTTACCAGGGTCCAGAAAGGATTGACATTCACCATCAGCACTATAGGTTAGCTCCTGTGGCCCTGCTTGTGGAATCCAGGCCTCTGGCACTGGGGGCTCCTGGACAGGTTCCATTACTTGGAGTGCAGGTGCCTCCAGGTGCAAGTTGGGTGGCACAGGTACTGTTCCAACTGGTGCCAGTTCTTCCAAGAGCATGTCATCCATGTCAATCTGAGAGAGAGGCCAACAACATCACTCCAAAGTCTAGACTCCACTGGAAGTAAAGCCAGTTTACCACGTTCTAAGTCAGCCGTCCCTTAACAACAGTATCATGCCACACATGTACCTTTAAAGTCTCCAGGGGTTCCAGGAGGCAATGCATTAAAAAAACCAACCAACTAACTAAACAAACAGACAAAAACAGGAGCGTTGACTGTACCAGGATGTGCATATTACAACATATACCAATAGCAGGATTTCAATAGTAATCAACACAAATAATTACTAGTGACTTTTCCACCTGCCCCTTCCTTCACACAAAGTCTCTGCGAGGAGTGTGCATTCCACACTCACAGCTGATCCAGCTGCACTGTAAGTGCATTGGAGTGATCAAGTGCCAGGAGTGGTTTGCAACTCCTGAGATGTGCAAGGGATGCCCAAACCTCCCAAAGACAAAAATCTTCTATTTTCACCCAAACCAGGAAGCTATGCAAAGTAAGGGAAACTACTCCCCCATGCTACCCTAGGGATTCAGGGACCTTGGTGACTTCCTATGTAAGCCACTACTTGCGGTGAAGCCAACTGCTCTAGTAACACCTGTCCCAAGCCCCAGAGATTTCGAATGTCAGGTAGAAGCTCTTGCTAGTCTCTTCTGGGAAGAGTGCCTGTGTTCAGCTTGCCCTGTGCTCACCTGTGCCTTCCCTGAACAGAAGTCTCAAGGTGGCTCTGAACACAAGGCAATATGCGGGCAGGTGGTGCTACTGGAATTTACTGAGCCAGAGATGGGCACATCACTTACAATGCAGAGCTCTTCCTACACTCTCCCAAACATGGGACTCCTTCTCCAAACCTTCATGTAGATGAAAAGAACCTAGCAAGAACCACATCCTGCTGATAGGGTAGAAACCAAATAACTTTTGCATATTATTTTTAGCACTTTTGCACAAACCAGAGAAAACCACAGAATTTATTCCCCTTTACCAAGAATTTTTTTGGCCACTTTGTAAAATCACATCACCAGGGACAACACTGCTCACAGCACTGGAACCCTGGTCAGAATTCCTGACTGTCCCATCATAGTAATTGAAAGCAGAGGGGCTGGCATGTGACCACTTCATGATGTCTTCCCATACACTGTGGAAATATGCCTATTAGTTTACACTAAACTATGCTGCCTTCCTTTGCATTTTCTCTAAACTCTTACTTGACTCAGTGTCGGCCAGATCATTCTGGAAGGAAACAAATAGTAAATAGTTTAGAATGTGTTGACCACATTTACCCTATCCTCTCCTCCTTCTATTTTGAAAAGAAATTCATTAACAAAGTAAAAATCGCTAGACACTTAGAAGTTACAATCAATCATACCATCACAGGAGCTGGCTAGCAAGCCATAGAGTCAAGTATTGATAACTGTAATTGGTGTTTCTAGATAAGCTATGCTGTCTGCAAATTTCATTTAATAATAACAAATGGGGCATTCTCATACATGTGTCCTAGAGAGGGCATTGGGTCAGATACAGTGGAGAACCTCAGACCCATATGCTAATTCCAGCAGAAGAGAACACTGGAAAAGTCTCTAGAGAAGTCTTGGGGCTGTGGAATCAGAGTCAAAATGATGGATACAGACCCAACAGCCTGGGTACCTCTTTTTGTTTCCTTAAGAACAGAGACTCCACATTTTTTTTCTCACCTGTGGTTCTGGTATCTCAAGCTCTCTCTGTAAGTCTTCAATGAGTGACACAACTCTTTCTCTATTGTCTGGGCAGTGTTCCCTCACCCAGGTCTCTATTTCTGTGGGCAGAATAGTTAGGAATTGCTCTAGCACAAGCAGTTCCAGGATTTGTTCCTTAGAACGCATCTTTGGCTTCAGCCACTGACAGCAAAGCTCCCAGAGTTTGTTGAATGCTTCATGAGGCCCAGCAGCTTCTGTGTACTGGAACTGCCTGAACCGTTGTCGGAAGACTTCACAGTCAGTATCATACTCCTGCAGCACAGAGCCCTGATTCAAGGAGGCCTGGATTGCACAACCCAGGGCCACAGCCATCACCTCTTGTAGAATTTTACAGTTTATCTGGGGTCTATGTCTCGGATTGAAGGTTTTTCCTCTCTGTAATAATCTGGGGGAGCCACGTACAGCTGAAGACAGGAAGAGATGAAAAGGAGAAAAAGCGATGGTTACAAGATGGTATACTCACCGTCTTTAACTTACTTAGATTTGCTTTCTCCCACAAAGACTTCAAAGAGCACTGCACAGTCTTTCAGGCGGTTTTTCGACTCAGATAAAAGGTGGGGACTCAGTTCCCAGAAAAACATTTATAGATACATTCAACTGTACATACATTTCAAACATTTACAAAAATCTCAAGAGCTCACCCTCATATCCTCTAGAACATGCTGTCTGATATGACAATACCAGCAGATGGTATTTGAAGTTTAACTGAAAATTCAATTTACTTTCTCAGGTATGCTAGGTAAAGTTAAGGTGCTCAGTAAATAGAATTATCAAAAGCATTTCTTTAACATCTTACAGTAAAAAAGGTAACTCTGCCTTTTTATAAGCCCTCACTGATCTGCTGGCTTTTAATCCTATCCCTAGTCTAATACCAAGTCTTTTTTCTTCCTATATGGAATTTTCAAAAGAAAAATAGGAGGGATAATGCAATACTTCTGAAATAACTAAAGTGTCAAGATATTTTTACTGCAATCTGTGAGGTCACAGGGTTGGTCTTGTACATGCCTATACGGGGCTCAGGATCTGCATATGCAGATACACTATGGATCCCCACTCTCTCTCTGCATTTGCTGAGGCAGTTGTGTATATACCTGTCTTATTTAAGATTTCTAAAGAGATTCAAGAAAAAATAGTCCTGATTCTCTTTCCATTCAGTCAACTGAACCAAAACTGACTCTGTATCACCCGTTACTGTGACAGTAACCTATACTTCTGTGCCAGGATTTAGGCATAATTTGCTGTGTAATCCTCACACCCAAATGCCCCTGTCTGCAACATGTACATAGTGATAGCATCAACTTCATAAAAATATCCTTCAAGGACCAGATGGCACAGAACATGAATAGCAGCGTGCCTGGCACAAGGTAAGGATTCAAGTGAAGTTTATTGCTGGTCAAGACTCCTTCCTAGGAAGCTTCTAGTTTCCTGAGCCCAGGCATGTAACCGTTGCTGGAGGCCATCCAAGGATCTGCAGTCTTCTGGCTGTGGATCCACTGTTAATCTTCTCCAGCCTCACAGCTGGCTAGCCTTCCCCTGGCTGACCCAAAACCTTCCACCACGTCTACCAGGGAAGTGACCCTCTAGGTTTCCTTTCCTGGGCCCTACCTAGTGAAAATTTCACTTCATTAAGGAACAGTGTTTTGTTTTGTTTTTCCTCTCAAATCTCCCCTCAAGTGAATCCACCCTCACAGGCCTACCCATAAAGCAATGTAAGAAAAGAGGGCACTTAGGGAAACGGCAAGCGTGACATGTCCCCCCAAAGCCTAAAAGCTAGTTTAAAATCCGATGCCAGTGTTAGGGACGTGGCCCCCCAAAGCTCTTAGATGGCGATGTCCGACCACCCAGATGGGCACTCCCAGTCCTGGAGGACTCCCAGCAAGGCCTGGCCGGGTCGTAGGGAGCGGCGGCGGGGTCCCTGAACGAATAGGGGCCCGCCGCTCCTCATTGCTCCTGGGGCCTGGCTCCCAGGGCAGATACGAAATTTGCCAGTTTGCGTGGCCCCAGCCTGCGAAAGGAGCCCCGCTACCCGCGCCCGCGCCCCAGGGACAGCCACGCCCTCTGGCCGCTCCGGGACTCACCGCCTCTGCGCCCACGGCTCTCCCAAGCTCACCGGCAACTGCTCAGGGCGCAGGCGCGGAGCCGCGTTGTGTACTACATCTCCCAGCAGGCTCCACGCTGCCAGCTCTATAACCCACAAAGATGCTGACGTGGGAATGGCTGGGACTCTCCCAGTCTTCCACCTAGCTTCAAGCTGCTTTGGAAGAGCCCCTATTTCCGGTCTTATAGCTTCTTGGTCCTAAGGGAGTGGGTGGAACGAGCCTGAGTCCTGAGTCAAGTAAGGACTTCTTCCCAACAGCTTTAGAGTAATCAGTGCAGGTGGGGGAACAACTTTGACCCGCTAAGTGAGTCTCAAGCCTCCAGGGGAAGGTTCTTGGGAAAGCATTTTTAAAATTCAGATTTCTGGACCCCACCCGACACCCTGATGTCTTGGAGAGTTAAAGAGCTTGGAGCTTAAGGATTAGCATTTTAATAAGTTTTTTCTGGGATGCTGATTCTGATTTGTCTTGTCTGTGTCGCAGTGGCCTTGGGTGTGCTTCTCAGTTTGTTCTTTTGAAGACTTGGAGCTTCCATCTAGCGAAACCCTCCCATTCCTCTCCACCTTCAACGGCCACCAGTGGTCTCTGGAGTTTTAGGATTAGTCCGCTGGCACTACTTCAAGTCTTCCAATTGGTCCCCCGCTGTTCCCGCCCCTGGAAACTAACTTTCCTTTCTCAGGGTTGGCCCCATGGCCACTAGATACAATGGTGTTAACTGGAAAACCGTCCTCCTATTGGGACAGAGCTGGGGCTATTGGTCTGCGAGTGCCAGATTTTTAGTGCTAGGACGTTTTTTTCTGCCTGTGAGAATCTGTATCTAGACCTGAGTGGGCCCAAGATAGCGAGGCAAAAGCTTCCTGTTCTTGTGCCTCCTTGAGGATCTGTTGGGAAGCGCGACAGACATGGGAGGAGTGGGGTTGTTGGCAAGCACTAAAGACAGCTCCACCCAAGCCACAGTTGTTCTCATCAGCTCAGGGCTGGAGCCCCTGACTCCAGAGTCCTGCGAAGCCACCATTACTCTCTTGACAGCAAGTGTAGCTGATCTCGACCAAGGTGGTATGGGAGCCTGATGATCCTTTTGGTCTGAGAGGCAGATGGAAAGGGTGATAGTAAAACTGCAGTCGTGCATGGAGGCACAACTTGTCCCTGCTGGACCCAATATACCTCCCTAGAGGCTGCCCACCTATTCTTTTGAGAATTCTGTTTCCAAGAGGCTTTTTTTTATTTTTATTTTTTTCCGAAAAACCCATAGGCATTTCCTGGAGCACTGACGTGGGTGAATTCAGCCTAAGATGTGCATCAAGGAGCAGGGTTTGGGGATGCTGGTGCCAGAGCAGTTAGTTCCTGACCATCCTGTTCTAGGAAATCCAAACAAAGTGCAGGTGCTGCACTCAAAGAGCTGTGAAGAAGCTACAACTTTTTTTTTTTTAAATGTGTGGTTTGTTTAGAGAGCGCTTGGAAGGCTTGGAGAGTAGGTTAAGAGGGAAGATTTCTCTGCTTCGAAGTTGGCCCCAAGGTCTGAGACAGTTCTGTTTGTTGTCTGGTTTCTGCACTCATGTTTTTTGTTTGTTTTGGTTTTTGTTTCTTCAAAATTGGTGCTGGGAATTGAACCTAGGACCTCATGCATTCTAAGTAAGCACTCTACTCTATAATTATTCTTTGAAAATTTCATACCTTTATACAATGTATTTATATTGCATCATCCATTTACCTTTTTTCATTTTGTTTTTTATTTTAAATATAATTCCTTATTGATCCTTTGGAAATTCCACATTATGCACCCCAATCCCACTCACCTCCCAGTCCCTCCATATCCGCTCCTCACCCCTGCAATATGCCCTCCCAAATTAATTAAAAATAGAACAAAATAAACAAACAACAAAACACCCACCTCACTCCTCCATCTTTCCAACACCTCTTCATTCATCCTAGTGGCATCAGGAGCTATGGTGTATCAAGCAGTATACCCCCTTTGTCTAATCAGCCCCACCCGCAAAATGTTCATTTCAGTGAGTCATTGGCCTGGTTCAAGGCCTTGGTTTCTGGTACACCATCATCACTGGGCCCTCACAGAAACTCCTCTTGGATATCCTGCTGTTGCCCCAAGTCATGGAGAACCTGCAGTTATCATTCTGCAGGACCAGTCACTTCTCCCACTCAAGCAGGTCACGGATGGGGCAGCTGTTAGGGTGGGCCAACCCAAGGCCCAGGATGTGGGTCTGGGTAGTAGCTGAGCTGGTCGTTTTTGCCATTGGGAACACTCTCTCAGGCGAGGGGCAGAGTCAGCTCTCCTAGACCCATGCCATCGTGGCCAGCTCTCCCAAGTGTGTGGTGAGGGGTGGGGCCATCTCTCCTGAGTGCTGGGGTCATTTCTCCCACATGGGTGGGGGAGAGGCAGCTGCCAGCTCTCCTGCAACGGTGTCCATCGAAGGGCAGGGCCAGCTATTCTGGGGCCAGTGAGGGACAGGGCTGGCTCAGCACAGCCCGTGGATTTCAACATGCATGATTCTTATGACCCCCTGTGGTAGAACAAGCCATGAACATCAGCCCAGATCCTGGCTGCTGTTGGGCCACAGACCCAGACATGGGCACCAACATGGCCACAGGTTCCATCTACTATTTTTAATATAATAATTGTACAAAGTAAAGATTTTCTTATGACACTTTCATGTATGTATGCCATATACTGTGGTCATAGTCACCCCCCATCCCTAATAATCTCCCCTTTACATTCATGTTCTTTTTATTTTTCCCTCAATGCCACATATGAGGAATAGCTTATTTTACTTGTTATGATCTCCAGTTCTATCAATTTTTCCTGAAAATGTCTTAATTCCATTTTCTATCTTTTTGTTTCTTTTGTTTTGCTTTCTTTTTAGAAGATCCTCTTGTCTTGGCCTCCCACATTGTAGAATTACAAGTGTGCACCATCACATCTAGTTGATAATTTCATTCTTTATGGTTGACTAAAATATCACTGTATGTATATATCACTTTTTAAAATTCACTCATCCATTGTTGATTCAGATTTTCTGGCTTACTCTAAGAAGACCTATCTCTAACTGTGATGCTTTCTAGCTTAGTCTGGAAGATTCCTCCTCAAACCCCAAGTCTAGTAAATAGTGTGGTATTGCTTTTGGCTTCCATAGGAAGGCAGAGTTACTTCCATAAAAATATCAGCTGTGTCCTTATATCAAAAGATGCTTTCAAATTTTGCCTATTGCCAACCATTTGTGTGATGTTAACACAAGGCCTCTCTGAGCCTCACTTTCCCTATAGGTAAAACTACAGTGATGAAATCCTTAGAATATTCTTGGGTTGTTTGGATGAGTGGCAAAGTGTACATTTTGATCACTCTGCTGGCATAGTTAGTGCTTAAACTATCAGTTACTAAAGCCAGGGTTGACAGAGAAGAGTTAATTATGAACTTGAAAAAATCATTTGCAGTGAGGCTTTGAGGTCATTGTATGTGAAAGGACCAAGCATACACCATAACAGGCTGCTCTGTCTTCTCTCAGAGATCAGGCCTCAATTTCTATTTCCTGAGACTTGAGCAAGCAGTTTCTGGGAGGGCCATGAACAAAACACATAGTCCTTGCAGTAGTTCCCTTTCTGCACGTACTCTGACCACTCAAGGTTCAGTCAATTGTTTACTGTCTGGGACCCCTCACCAACTTAGAGCTATGTGCATGGGTCATTGTGACAGCCTGGGCCACTGAGTCAGCCCCCACAGTCAGTACATGCTAGGCCAGCCAGTCTCCATGACAGCTCAAGGACAAAGCCTAGGACTTGTCTAGGCCTGCCCAAAAATGGATAACTGTAACCCCCAACTAACCCTAGCCAATTAAAAGTTGCTAACATGATTGCCGCTCTCATAAACCAACCCTGAGTCTGTTCCTATGTAGTCTGTAGACCCCAAGCCCCCCTTGCTTTAAAAACCCTGCCCCATTGCTACTTGGGGTCTCTCCTGCTCTGCTGCTGCGTCAGACGGATGGAGAGGCTCTAGTTAACTCATAACAATACAAAGACTCTTTGCTTTTGCATCGGATTCGGTCTCTTGGTGGTCTTTGGGGGACTCTGGGTACTACAGTCCTGGCCATTGAACCCAAAGTCTTGCGCATGCCAGTCAACAGCTCTACTGAGCTAATGTCTCCAGCTCTTTCTAACACCCTGCGTTTTAGCATTAAATTCAGAATCACTGCATACTAGCCCAATATAGTACATTCAACTTGATCCAACTTTATTTTTTTCCCAGATTATCTCAATTTTTTTGAACTGTGAAGTTTTGGGTTTCTAGAAATAAATTTTGTAACAACATTTAGAGAAAAGAGGCTATAAAATTGAATGGAAGCAAGGATGGATACATAGAACGATTTGGAGGGAGAAAAGGGAAGAGGAGAAACTATGTAATTATCATCACACTAATTTTTTTAGATTTTTTTCCTGTTTTTTATATGCTTAAATGTTTTGCCTGCATGTGTGTCTGTCCACCACATGCACACCTATTGCCCAAGGAGGCCAGAAGAGGGCAGCAAACCCCATGGAACTGGAATTATGGACAGTTATGAGCCACCACGTGAGTTCAAAAACCAGATCTTCTGGAAGAGCAGCCCATGCGTTTAACTGCTAAGCCATCTCTCCAGGCCCTAGCCCACACTTTTAACATCTGTTCATACAGTGTCCACATTTGTGTTTTTATGAACTGTAGTATACCTTACCTTTTGAGGCCTGCTACAATTTAAGACTAGTTTTCAGTCTAGAAATAAAAAGAGGTGTTTATGAGGGAAATCCTGAGGAAAATCATCATTGTCTTGCAAAGCAACTAATAGAAGTCATTAAAGTTTCTTCAGGGTTCACCTCAAACGAGTAGAAAGATACTTTTATGGTTTTGTTTTGTTTTTGGACACAGGGTCTCTACAGAGCCCTAACTGTCCTAGAACTCGCTCTGTAGCCCAGGCTGGCCTCAAATTCACAACGATCCGCCTGCCTCTGCCTCCTGAGTGCTGGGATTAAAGGCATGTGCCACCATGTCCACTTTGAAAGACACTTTTTTAATTGTCAGAGAAGACTCGGCAGAATTTGGAGGTTCAGTATCCTGAGCTCTATGAGGATCTTCCCTTATGTCCACATGCTGGTGTTACAAAATGGCTTTTCTTTTCAATCAATACCCTTAAAAAAGATACCCTCAGTTTTCAGCCTGTGCCTACAGGAGATAAGGGTTTCCTACGGGGCAGGTGCAGAAGCTTTCTGATAATTTTTGTGGTGTTTGATCTGGGAATCTGAATACCAGAGATTCTCTTTTTCTCCTGTTCCCATTCTCTCTAGCCCAGTTTAGACCAATTAGCTAGCCTTATACTTCTTAGTTGCAATAAAATGTTCCCAGATGTCCAGTACGTGGTCACCTCAAATCTTATTAAGATTACCCAATACTGAAATTTTTCTTATCTGCGTCTCCTAACATAGCACAGACAACCAGGGTCCTCTTTCACTCCGGAAACTGAGCCAGTCCATTCAAGTTTTATCAGATTAAAAGAAAAAAATGCAGAGACTCTAACTTTAAGATTCTGTTCCTGTATCAGCTAGGGTTGTTTAGAAAAACAGGACCATTAGGATATAGGAAACTTTTCACACACACACACTCATGCATGAGTGGCTGTTTAAAGATGAATACATACTAATGTATGACCATATACATATGAATATATATATAAATATATATACAGAGACATTTATTTTAAGGAGTTGGTTTATGCAGATTACGGGGCTGGCAAGCCTGAAAACTATAGGGTAGGATGGCAGGGTGGAAGCTGTCATATAATCAAAAATCTTGCCAACTTGAGGCAGATTTTCTTCTTTCTCTAGGACAATGCATTTGTGCTCTGACTCATTGCATGAGACCCATCCACTTTATGAAGAGTAGTCCTTTTTACTTAAAAATCAGCTAATTGTGGCTGGATCACCTTGCAAAGTACTGTCACATTAATACTTAGATGAGTATTTGACCCTTAAGTACTATAGTCTGCCTAAATCGACTCATAGTAAAACCATCAAAATAGTGGTATATTGAAATCCAGACTGATGATGTGCACCTTTAATTCCAACACTCTGGAGGCAGAGGTCAGCCAAGACTGCATAGCAAGATGCTAAACAAAACAAAAACACTAAACAAAAACAAATTTGCATCTTTAATTTTATAAGGGATGGTTAAATTATTTTCCAGAAAGAATATATTATTTTACATTAGTCAGTAATGTATGAATAAGTCAGTTTCTCTGCACTGTTGCCAGTATTTCATGTCAGCATTGTTTCTCATTTTAGCCCTTATCATACTGCACATGTATTATCTTATTATAGTTCTGATTTGCATTTCTAAGGCAGTGTCTTACTATGTAGCCCTGCCTGGCTTGGAACTTGTTTTGTGACCAAGCTTGTATTGAATTCACAGAGACCTGCCTGCCTCTGCTTTCAGTGTACTGGGATCAAAGCTGTGAACACTAATGATTTATACCATTTCATGTACTTATTTGCTGCCTATACAACTTTTCCCATAAAATACCTATTGATATATTTTTTCTGTTATTTAATGTAGTTTTTTATTGAATTTTGAAGTATCCTTTATATAGCTTCGCCACTAGCCTTTGTTAGGCATGAGGTTTGTAAATAATTTATCACAGTGTATAGCTTTTTTTATATTATTAGCAAGATCTTTCACAGATCAAAAATTTTAGTTTTGTTTACTATATCTGTTTGTGCCGGGCAGTGATGGCACGTGCCTTTAATCCCAGCACTTGGGAGGTAGAGGCAGGTAGATCACTGAGTTCGAGTTCCAGGACAGCCAGGGCTGTTACACAGAGAAACCCTGACTCGAAAAATATCAGTGTTTGCCTTGATGGATCATGCTTCTCCTATCAAACTTTTGCCTAATGAGTAACTCATCAATGGCTTCATCACTGAACAACAATGACTTCCTCTGTCTCATCATCCCTGAAGTACCTTTTGCTCCTCTCCCTGTCTATGATGGAATGCTTATGGGGCAATCACACCTGTTGTAAGTTCATAAGTACCACCACCATATCATGTCCGTAATCCAGTGTCCTCAGCCGGTATCCAGAGCAGTTAGATTTAAAAGCACAGAGCATAATGGGATGTAAGTGGCGGTTAAGTTGCACACTTCATGAAATTAAAATGCTGATTTCATGATTTCATGAAATTAATGCTGACATGATAACTCATTGTCAGACTTCACCATTGTCTCTCTTACTCAGTGCCACACTGCCTTAATCTCACTATCTACTATATAGAACTTAGTATGGTCAGATAAAACATCACTCCCTCTCTAACCATCTGGTTCAAATTTCTTTTCTCCTTCCTAGGGCCTGTGCCTTTCCATTTAAATGTTAGAATAAGCTTGCTTTGTTGCGAGAGGTGATTGATATGAGATTAGATCCACTGTGAATGTGGGCAGGCCAACATGAGTAGGACAGAAAGAACTGCCCCCCACTCCCCCACCCCCGCTACTGAACTAGGTACATTTTCTGCTGCTCCTGCCCTTAAACAATAGACTCAAGGTTCTTCCTCCTTTGAACTCTGAAATTAACACCAGTGACCCTTTGGGGGATTCTCGGGCAGTCCTCCTTGAACTAGAGGCATCATTGTCATGCTTTGTCCTTCTCAGGCCTCATCCCAACATCACTGGTTTTCCAGTTTGTAGCCAGCCATCAGAGATCTTTTTGGGGTGTGTGTGTGTGTGTGTGTGTGTGTGTGTGTGTGTGTCTCATTGGTTTTGTTTCTCTGGTGAATGTTTGTTGTTGTATTGAAAATAGATTCCCCCCTCTGGTGAATCTTCTTGTTGTTTGTTTGTTTTTGTTGTTTTGTATTTTGAGACAGAGTTTCTCTGTGTAATAGCTCTGACTGTCCTGGAACACACTCTGTAGACCAGGCTGGCCTCGAACACACAGAGATCTGCCTGTCTCTGCCTCCTGAATGCTGGGATTAAAGGCGTGCACCACCATTGCATGGCCTTTGTCTGTTTGTTTCTTTTTTGTTGTTGTTGTTTTTCATTTTGTTTTCTTTTGGTTTTGTTTTTGGGTTTTTGAGACAGGGTTTCTCTGTGTAGCCCTGGCTGTCCTAGAACTCCCTCTGTAGACCAGGCTGGCCTCAAACTCAGAGATCCCCAAGCACTGGGATTAAAGGTGTGCACCACCACCATCCAGCTAGGTTATTTCGTATGTGATATTTTGCTTGCACTTTAGACATTTGGGTTATTGTGTAGAAAGACACCAGGTCATAATTATACTTTTATTTTAGGAGGCTGTCACGTATTTAGGTTGGACGTGCTGGTACTGGCCTACTTTTTGAACTATAAGTTTAATGAGAGTGTAAAGGTCAGCAATTTTGTGGGCCTATGCTGTAATGCTTGTTTGTCACATATTTTTGCTATTGGCGCTGCTAGAAGAGGTGAAAGGTGTATAGGCCTCACTACCTTCCAGTTACAGGGAACAGAAAGGATTTGGGTGACTTTTGTTAAGAACAATGTTTGTAGCTTTGGGAGCTTCTAGAGGTCTCTGTCGTGGTGGTATACATTTTCTAAGCCTGGCCTTTTTAACCTGATTCATTGTGCTGTTCTTCCAAGTGAGATGGTAACTGTGATTGAGGAAGCCAGTCTTGGGCCCAAAGCTGAAAATAGTTCTCGTGGCAGGTAGTTCACTGTGGTGAGATCTGTTTTTCTTGTGCTCCCAGTCACAAAGTGTTTCTGTACAGGAAAAGGACGTCTTGGACCTGGAAGAAAAGGGTCTTTTCTATGTAGTGGAAGGATGTTCTGTTCCCTTCTGTATGTAGCTTCTTTAGTCCTCAGGAGCAGAGACTGGCTCTAGGGGAATAATATTATTTTACAACCTGTGGCTTGTGACCCCTTTGGGGGGGTCTTTCACGGGGGTCACCTAAGACCATCAGAAAACACAGATATTCACATTACAATTCATAACAGTAAGAAAGTCACAGTTATGAATTAGCAACAAAATAATTTTATGGTTAGGGGTCACCACAACATGAGGAACTGTATTAAAGGGTCACAGCATTAGGAAAGTTGAGAACTACTGGTCTATAGGATGCCAAGAATTAAGGATGCTATTCTTACTGGCATTTTTGTCACCTTCTGAACTATCTGCCTGATGCATTCCTGTCTTCCCTCCTAAGGGAATGATGGAAAACAATGGAATGACAGAAGCTACAGGTGATAGGGAAATGTTCACAGACTCCACCATTGCCTTTCCCTTCCCCAAGTGTTGCTCTTACAGAGTCCCTTTCTGCCACTTACAGAGGGTTCTTTTTCTCTCACTCACATGTTTCTTCTGCCTTAATTTGTCTTATCCACAGCACACTTGTGAGCTTGCTACCTTTCTACCCGTGCAGCATGTTCTAAGTACCCCTATTTTCCCATGTTATCACATCCTACAGTTCTTGTAGCTTCTCTTTCAGTTACTTGAATGCTCAGTGAATGTACCTTTGTCTACCTTTCACAGGGAATGGACATCAAGATCCTGGGCACAAAAGATCAGAGGACATGTTGATTTTGTTCAAGGACAAAGATTGTGCTGTTTATTGCCAGGGTCTTGTACCATACACACTTATTACCCTCAGCTTCTACATGGAGCATCTTTCACTCAGTGGTCCCCCCTTCATTACATTCAGTTCAGTGTCGCTGCCTGGCAAATAGCAGAGTAGTCTCAGAGAGTCAAGCTCCAGCTGCCAGAGCTTAGAGAAGGTAGATGAAACTTAGTACACTTCCTACGGCCGGAGAAACAGAAATCAACGAGCAGTCTCCATTCTCTCAGCCCTGAGGAATGTACCTAATCTAAGGCACTTGTTTTTCTGAATTCTTTCATATTTTCTAGTTTTTCTTAGTCTCGTTATGTCTCTGCAAAGATGAAATATATAGCCATATAGACTGTGCACTCTGCAATTAACCCCAGCACTCGGGAGGCAGAGGCATGCGGATCTCTGTGAGTTCGAGGCCAGCCTGGGCTACCAAGTGAGTTCCAGGAAAGGCGCCAAAGCTACACAGAGAAACCCTGTCTCGAAAAACAAAAACAAAAACAAAAACAAAAAA
>LZPO01044434.1:90733-109019 GCA_001675575.1 Neotoma lepida | reverse complement strand
TTGCACTCCCACCAACAGTGGAGGAGTGTTCCCCTTGTTCCACATCCTCTCCAACATAAGCTGTCCTCAGTGTTTTTCTGAGCCATCTCTCTAGCCCTTGTTTTGTTTTTCAAGACAGGGTTTCTCTGTGTAACAACCTTGGCTGTCCTGGAACTCACTCTGTAGACCAGGCTGGCCTCGAACTCACAGAGATCCACCTGCCTCTGCCTCCTCTGTGCTGGGACTAAAGGTGTGGGCCACCACTAGCCCAGCTCTAGGCTTTCTTTAAAAGAGTGATTCTCAACCTTCCTAAAGCTGTGACCCTTTAACAGAGTTCCTCATGTTATGGTGAACCCCCCAACCATGCAATTATTTTCACAGTTACTTCATAGCTGTAATTTTACTACTATTATGAATTGTACTGTAAATATCTGATATTCACAATCTCTGATATGTAGGGTCACAACCCACAGATTGAGAACCACTGTTCTAAAAGAATGACAGTAGTCCTCAGGGCAATGGAGCAGAGTTGCTGGAGAATAAGCTCACCCCCAGCTCTATCTCTAAAATGCTTTTATCCAGAAGGAAACAGAAGAGAATCTTACCTGAGATTGAAGTCTTCTTCAACTCATTGGATGACTGATTCTGAAGCCCAGTTAGGCTGTGAAAATGGAATGAATCTTGTTAGGACATTTTGGTACCTCCTACCACAGGAGAAATTAAAATGAAAAGAGCTTTCATGATCTAAGGAAGAGTCTGAGGCCAAGATAACTGAACATCCCAAGAACAGCTCCAAGAATCTACAGTCCTTCTCCCAGCACCCTATACTTACTGCTTTCAATCCTAAATCAAGAGTAACCTAGACGGAGGTGGCCAAGGCAAAAATCTTCCCATTGTATACAGTACGAAGATTCTGAGATCCATTGTGAGTCAGCATGATGACCAATCAGATCCCAGAACACCAACCCCACTGCACAGTGGCAAGATGAGGGTTATCTTTAATTAGTAGAAAGCCGATGCACTCAAGTGATTAGGAACACAGCTTTAAGTTAAAAGTGTTCTGGTTTCTAACCCAGCCCAGCACAGCTTGAATACATAGATAAAAACTATTGTCCTCAGGTCTGTCTTTTCCAGTTCAAACACCTTAACCGTTGGGTGTTTGTAAGGATTTACTGAGATGGAATAAAAAACGTACACAGGAACAGTGACTACCTGCCAATGAGCACTCACGGCCTTTCCACTCCTCCTATAATTGTCTCCACTGACCTCCGACTTAAGCCATTTCTATTGGATTTACATCCTCCCTTGAAAGTTCTCCTTATTGGTGAGGTTGCTTCCCCTTCCTCCACTGCCCCCTACTCTCCAACAGGAGTTCTTGGGATAAGGCACTCTCAAGAAGGAGTTCTTGGGATAAGGGAAAGCTCATGGTACTCACAGTATCAAAGGGGAAGAGTTCTTGAATCTCAAGCTTGTCTCTATTCTGTGGCTGATAGGCAAGTTCTTGGCTATAGAATCACTTGTATTCACAAGAGAGGCACTACATTTGTGTCCCTGGTCATTCTGCTGCCATCTGCCTTTGAGAAAAACAGCATGTACCTTACTCCCAGAGTGCTAAGTCAGACTGCCCTTGTTTTATGCATGAGCTTAATTCCAGTTCTTAATGGAACTGGGGGACCCTGAGGTCTGCCTGTGCACAGAGTGGGCCCCAGTCTACAAACCATTAGCCTGGAGCACTGCTGCTGGTACTCTGGTGAGTCATGATTCTAGGTCACCTCTAAGATCGCGGTATCCTACAGCCTACAGACATATCGACCTTCAGTCTGACTCCAGTGTTGCTGATGGCAGAGATGGATATCTGTCCTCAGGCAAGACATTGCATTTTCATTAACGCTGTAAGAGGCACTGACGAGAAGGTGAATCTCATGTCTAACTGGAACAAGAGTTAGGACACTAGCAGGAACATTCTGTGTTTTAAAGGGTAATTATATATGGCACGTAATGTGTGCAAGTTCATTGCTAGTCAGTGGAAGACCATACATAGTAAAATTGTTCCCTTGCTTTGAAAATCAACTTGCTATTCAAACGTTTCTCCACTTTACCTGGACTGGGTTAAGAACACAATTGCTAACATAAGGCATATTGCACAGAGAAACCTTGTCTTGAAAAACCAAAGAAGGAAGGAAGGAAGGAAGGAAGGAAGGAAGGAAGGAAGGAAGGAAGGCAGGCAGGCAGGCAGGCTGTCACAGAGTGTCTTATACTACTATTAATAATTAATTGTTGACAGGTTTCTATTTTCACTTTAAGAATCCTGCCCTGCTCTTCCCAAGAAAGCTGCATCATATGAGCAACAATGCTGTTAGTACTCTCTTGGTGCATGTGTCCTATTTTAGTTTTGAAATCCAAAGCACTCTTAGAATGAGAAAGTACCCACTGCATCTCTGTGGAGTTGCAACAGGCACCAGGACCCTAAGCAGTTTGTTTGGTCAGTGCCTACTGTCATTGGGTGCCTTTCATCTCTTGGCTTGTTTTTGTTCCCAACTCACCTCCCAGTGGACCTCCCTGTGGAAAGGATACACTAGGGGCTGCTTCTTCCTAATTTTTGGACTCTTCCATTTTCTATGGTCTACTTATGTGCGCTGGCTTCTACTTTACGTGAATTCCGTGTCTGTTTCTATATTTCCAGAATCTGGCACATCTATGGACTGATTCAGCAACAAAAACATTCAAACAGCACCAACATGTTCTAGTCATTTGGGAGAATCTGGAGAGAACACATTCTACTTTAGAACTCTGTATACTCTCTGCTGATACTTTCCCATCAGCCCACTTAGAAATGAAGAGCGTGCCATCCAACATAAGGAGCTAGAATCTGTGAGCATCATGAGTGGTCTAAAGATGCCAGGAGCTCAGAAAAAATCCATTTGTGCTACAATTAAAGGTATGTGGCAGAGGGACAGCATACCTCCTGGAGTCTCTAGACTAGTTACAATGGTCCATAGGCTTCTGACACAAGCATTGCCCTCCTTTGTCCCACATGATACATTAGAAGCCTGGCAACTACTATTAAACTACTGCATTCTCTTGAAAGTAGGTTCTGAGACTAACTACCCCAAATGGCTATTTGAGTCTGTTGTTCTAGGAGCAACACCCCACAAACTTGGAAGATACTGGTGTTACCTATTACACAATACAGCCAAACATGGTTTATAGGAGTATCCTACATTTAGAGAGGGGTAACTGTCTCTTCCTTTAGCAACTAGTTCAATACCATAGTGCTGAGGAAACTTTTGGCTTAACAGGCTCTTGGGAATCAATTAAGACATGGCGGGGACATTGATTTGATAAATGTTGAGAAGACATAACCTGGCTTGCCTTCCTTCAACTTGAAAGTAGGAATCTTATAGTAAGAAGCACAGACATTTTTCAGTCTTTGTACTTTGATGCATTGGCGGGGGGAGCTCCTCACTGAGTGGAGGATTGTTAGTCCAGGGTGAATGAACCACAGAGTCTCAGGTGGTATTGCAGCAGAGGTACTCTTTTCCCACTGCAGGCAGAGGGAGTGATTCTATCCTTCACTGTCTCCCATCCATGTTACCTTCTTCTTATGATGGGAACTTAGCTGGGAAGAGATGGAGGCAGAATGCTTCTGTACAGTGCAATAACTACTAGAACTATTAGATTAAGGAGGCCACCATGAGGGATGGCAGCTGCTGTCTGACCTTCTTGAGGGACGTCACATTTTGCTGCTTGAAATCATCATCTCCAGTCATTCATATATTTGTATCCTTGTGCTCAACATCAGAGATGTCAGCTGAAGACAGACATTTAACATACATCGACACATTTTCAGCATTTTCCTGTTCCACATCATTAAACGACATGGACCTAACCAGTGCTGGATCTCTGAGAAGTCATCTCTGACAGCACTAACTGGAAACAGCCAGCTGGTCTAAGTGGCTAACATGCAAGAAGGAAGGCCTGGCACAACTAAACACAAAAGCTAAAGAGGGGCACACATGGTATAGAATACTAGAAAAGAAGCAGGAACTGGGTCCAGGCTCAGGTGTGAGTTCTTGTTATTTTGGAGAATATTCAGCCCAGATCAGGACTGAGATAGTGTAAAGAATACGAGACTGAATCTCATGTCATTTCTCTTTATTTTTAAGTCTCTCTCCCTCCCTCCCTCCCTCCTTCCTCCCTTCCTCTCTCTCCCCCCTCCCCCCATTTGGTTTTTTGAGACAAGGTTTCCCTGTGTAGCCCTGGATGTCCTGGAACTCACTCTGTAGCCCAGGCTGGCCTTGAACTTAGAGATCCACCTGCCTCTGCCTCCCAAGTGTTGGAATTAAAGTTATGTGCCACCGCCCAGCTTGTTTTTAAAATATTTGAGACCAGGTCTCACTAAGTAGCTTAGATTAGACTGGGGATTTTTACGTACCCAATGCTGGCCTTGAATTTGTAATCTGTACCGGTCAGCCTCCTAAGCGGTGGGATTTTAAGCATATGCTACCACATTTGGAGATTTTATTTTCAGAATGTTAGGGAGGGTGGCAGATGCAAGGGGCTTCTGTCACATAGTGATGATGGAAGGGGAGACACATTTCTATTTTCTCTATAGTCCTGTGTTAACAACCATGACACTCTTAGCTTTAAACCCCTGCTGGTTCTGGAAGATCAAGTTGCAAAAACTGGAGAGAAATTGCTCTGGATTTTCTCTGCACTCAGCTTGGAAGCCTACGATCAAACCCTGAGGGTGGGTGTGGAATGGCAAAAAGAGGCCAGGCTACTCCTAGGTCTGAAAATCAGCCTTCCATTTTTACTACTAGCTTAAAAGCTGGGAAACTGTTAAAAGTTGCTCTTTAGCATCAAGAAAATTGATTCTCAAAACATTGTTGCATGCATGAGCCTAACATAGGCCCTAATGGCTATGGTCCCAGGAGGCTTAAGGCTTTGATTTTTACAGGGGCTCATAATGCTAATTGTATTAATAAATGGCATGATGTGAATAAGGACCTAGCTCCTGGCTCCTATGTGCTTATTGTGCACCCATCAGGAATTTATATCTTGTAACTTGGACTTCTTGACTTACTTTTTTTTGGTCTATTTCTTTTCTCAATACTACACAGTTTGTTCAGAGGATAGAGGGAGTGCTGCTCCCTTCATAGAAAGGATTTTTTTTCTATTAGTATACTTTTCACACTCACAGCTGATTTCCAGTTGCACTGGTCATATTCCAAGTACTCAAGAATCCAGAGTGGCTTACAACTCCTGTGCCCAGCAGGACATATCCAGGCCATTGAAGACAGTATCTTACATAATTAATAAAATTGAGAAGACAGAGAAGGGAGGGAGAGACACTCATCTGATCCTTAGACAGAAGCCTTTCGCAGGCTCCTATACAGGCCACTGCCTATCCTGAAGCCAACAGCTCCTACAGAATAGCCCTCATCTCAAGCCCCAGATACATGGGAGCTCTTATTATTTCCTCCCTGGGACACTGCCCTGTATTCAGCCATGCCTTTCCTCAACGGAAGCTTCAAGAGGTGATTCTGAACAGAAGGCAATACTAGCTTCTCCCTGAGGATCTTTGTGATATGCTGACAAGTGGTGCTATTGGAATTTAATGGGCCAGAGGTGGGTGCATCACTCACAATGCAGAGCTCTTCCTAGGTTCTCCAAATATGGACTGCCTTAAATGACCACATAGAATGAAAGAATCTAGCAAAAGAATCCTGTTGATCAGGCAGAAACAAAATATTTTTGCACATTTGATAATGACTTGGTTTTTCCAGAAACATAGAGCAGTGGAATTGGTGGAACAACTTGTTACTTATGGCCTTCTGTTTACCAAGACTTGTTTGCCACTTTGAGAGTTCATATGACTAGAGGCAAGAATGCTCACAGCACTAGGGCATTGGTCTGAATTCCTGAATTGTCCCCTCACAATTATTATGAGTAGAGAAGCAGCATGTGAAGATTTTATGATGTCGGCCATAGACGTGAAACCCAAACATGTTTATGACAAAAAGCCAAATAGCTTATAAAACTTATGTTTTCTTCCTGTATATCTTTTCTAGGTTCTGTTCCACTGAGGATAAGCCAGCTGTTTATATAAAGAGCCAAAGATTAATATTTTAGATAAAGAGGCTGTCTTTATTCCTGTTGAGGGTGGAGTTCAAGACAGGGTTTCTCTGTGTAGTCCTGGCTGTCCTGGAATTGACTCTGTAGACCAGGTTGGCCTCGAACTCAGAGATCCGCCTGCCTCTGCCTCCACAATACTGGGATTAAAGGGGTGTGCCACCTCTGCCGAGCTATTCACTTTCTTTTTAAAATCAATTGTTTTAACTTCAAAACAACAACAACAACAACAACAGCAAAAACATGTTAAGGTTTTGAGGCACACACATCTGATTATCAATATTGGCTTACAGACAATGGAAAAATTCAGTGGTGCTTTTGGTAAATTACCCTGCCTGAGAATTTGATTTAATGACAGTAAGTGTGTTGCAGAGAGGGCATGGGGTCAGGTATGGGGGGGGGGGAACGGGACACGAACCTCTGACCCCTATGCCGACTCCAGCTGACTCCCAAAAAAGAGAATGTTGAGAAGGACTCTGGGGAAGGCTAGGGGCTGTGGAATGACACAGGGACAGAATGTCTCATCCTGACCCAGCTGCCTGGGTGGGCACTTCTTTTGGTCTGAGGAGAACGAAGCCCAGCTCTGTTCTCACCTGGTTCTCTGCTTCCCTGTTGTCTTTCGGCAGGTTTTCTACCAGGGTGAAAAGCCTTTCCCTAGTCTCCAGGCTGAGCGTGCTCCTGCCACTCTCTGTGTCTGCAGGTAGAATTTGCAGGAATTTCTCCAAAACGAACACCGCCAGGATCTGTTCCACAGACCGTGTCTGTGGCCTCAGCCATTGAGAGCAAAGCTCCCAGAGTTGGCAGAAGGCTTCTCGAGGCCCAGGTGCTTCTTCATACCGGAACTGGGTGAAGCGCTGGTGGGAGACTTCCCAGGGTGTGTCATGCTCCTGAGGCTGAGGGTCCTGGTGGCACAATGAAGGGGCCTGCATGGCAGATTGCCTGGGTGCAGCCCTTGTGCCCCTTGGCTGGCTGCTTACAGCTTCTCTTGGGCCTGAGGTCTCAGCTGTTTTGCTGGGCATTCAACAGGGAAGCCACCTGCAACAGAGGAGGGGACTCCATGAGAAAGGAGACACAGCGCTGGTGACAAGAGGATGTGATCGCTGCCCTTCAGCTTTTCAGAATCTAACAAAAGGTACGTAGGTACTCTTCTCAGAACCAGAAACATACACGTCCAACTCTGCACCCAGCTGTCAAAAGAGTTACATAGTGCCCTCCACAGACTCTCTGGGCCTGTCCTTTCCAATAGGGAGCAAGTAACTAAATTCAAGTTTTGCTGTCAATCATATCCTGTGATATAACACTTCATGAAGTGTTATGCTTTGAACATTAAATGCTCTCCACAAGCTCCTGGGTTTGAACACCTGGGCCCCAGCTATAGTTTATAATTGTTAACAAATATCCTTAGCAGGTGAAGTGGCAAACACTTGTAATCCCAGCACTCTGGAGAAAGAAGCAGGAGCATCATCCAGGAGGTGGTGGCTCATGCCTTTAATCCCAGCACTGGAGAGGCAGTGGCAAGTGGATCTCTGTGAGTTCGAGGCTAGCCTGATCTACAAAGTGAGTTCCAGTACAGCCAGGGCTGTTACACAGAGAAACCCTGTCTTGAAAAAACAAAAAAGAAAAATAGAAGGAGAAGGAGGATATGAATATACACACATGTATACATGTGAATATATATACACGGAGGCACACATATATACAAATAATAAAATAGAAAGAAATCTCTAATGTTCTATGTTAAAAAATCAAAATACTTAATATACATTTATCTACACAGATATTGAAAGCATAAAGATAAGATTTGGATTATTTTACCATAAGCATTGTTGTTTTTTCTTTTACCAACTCAATAGCATGAAATTGTCACTCTGATGCTTATGTTACGTTCTCAGACATCACAGTTACATGTGTGTGCAAAATGCATTTGTTCAATGGCATTCATTCAACTTTCTGTCAGGAAACTGTGTTTAATGAGATAATATTAAACTGAGCATGGTGGCACACACCTTTAATCCCAGCACTCAGGAGGCAGAGGCAGGAGAATCTTGTGAGTTTGAGGCCAGCCTGGTCTACAGAGTGAGTTCTAGGACAGCCAGGGCTACACAGAGAAACCCTGTCTAGAAAAAAAATGAGACAGTGCTTCAGATCAACCCCTAGTTGCCCACAAACCTGGGCCTAAAGACAGTTCTGGGATGGAGAAGTTGGAGAAGTTGACTCAGTGATTAAGAGCACTGGCCAATCTTCCAGAGGAAGTAGGTTTGATTCTCAGAACTCACATGATTCTTTTATAGGTCAGGTAACAGTGTGGCCACCTGATAGTGGTCTCTGAGTCTCCTGACCACCTAAAGAAATTCCCACCACAGTTAGGCATGTTGACAGAAATAGGAATTGCAGGAACAGACATTTGTAGGTAGCTGTTTTGCAGGTAGGGATAAAAAATTCCTTTCTTAGCCAACAGGCTGTGCAGCATGACCTTTGTCCAGATAGCTATGGTAATCACTCCTTAAGGCAGCTTTGTTCAAGTGTTTGTCTTCCTAAGATATGGTCCAGAGACTATAGCAAACGGGCAGAAGCCGGTAAGTACACTTATGAGACCTTAAACTCATCTTACTCCTACACAACCTTCAAGATTTTAGGCAAAGATTTCTATTAGGCTATTATGATATGGAAGAGTATTTATGTTAGATACATATGTAAGATTACACTATGTATTTGTATCATTTCCTCTTTAATATAGGCACTTCTTTATTCAGACTTCCCCTAGATTCTGTGTCTTATGACAAGTGATATTACATTCTACACATTGCTATCATACTACTGGAATCAATGAGTTTTACTCTACAAAGTTTTGATTTTTAATTTTTTTTGTTTTTTTTCAAGACAGGGTTTCTCTGTGTATCCCTGGCAGAACTCTCTTTGTAGAGCAGGCCAGCCTTGAACTCACAGAGATCCGACTGCCTCTGCCTCGAAAGTGCTGGGATTAAAGGCATGTGTCACCATGCCTGCATGATGCTTCTGCTTCTGCCTCCTGAGTGCTGGAATTTATTATTTAAAAAAAGATTTATTTATTTATTTATTTATTTTTGTGTGTGTATGTGCATGTGTGTGTGCACGAGGATACTCGCACATAGGTGTGGATGCCCTAAGAGACCAGCAAATGGTGTCAGAACAGCCAGAGGTACGTAAAGAGATCTTGTCACAAAAACAAAACCAAACAAAAAAACAAAAACAACAACAAAAACCAGAAAGGGGCTTGTGGTGCTTAAAGTTATATTTGAGCAATGATTGAGGCAGAGACCCTTAGCTAAATTTATTTCTATATAATTTAATATTTTATGAATAAGCTTATTAGTACATACTTTCAAACCATATTTTAATTAATGTTAATTTTTCTTACTATTTCTTCTCTTCAGTACTATGAAAGCTAGTCCTCAGGGAGGAGGCTTCCAAGTTAGTTCTGGTTCAATCTAAGCCCTGTGTCCAAAGTGTGTAGTGTCTTCAGCTAAGGCACTTAACCTTCAACTTCTGGGAGGCCAAGACAATAGCAATAGGCTATATTGTTTGGGGGAGTCTCTTGGATTCTCTTGACCAACAACTTGAAAAGAAGTATCTCATTCCTGTTACTAGGGATGTTATAAGATAATCTATGACCTTGGGGGGATATTACCTCCCCAAGAGGTATCATTTAATTAAAAAATATATATGTATATTCACACGCTACTATGCATTATATGTGATTTTAGGTCAGTATAAATAATGATTCCCCATGTCCTTTTCAAGCATCCTTACTATTTCTAAATTTTAATTATAATTTTGATGTGTCCGTATACCACATGTGTGCAGTCCCCACAGAAGCCATAAGAGGACATCAGATCCCCATAGAATTAGAGTTACAGGGCAGTTGTAGGATACCATGTAGGTTCTGGGTTATCTGGAAGAGCAGCCACTGCTCTTAATTGTTGAGTCATTTCTCCATAACCCTTGGTGGTTTTTTAAAATTTCTTCTTCTTTCCCTCTTATTCACTATGATCTCCTCGTAGCCCTTCCCACATAAAGCCCCCTCCCTGCTTTTTTGTCATTTCCCCCCAATATCACCTGTGTCATGCCATTCCTCTCTCTAGAGCAACACATTCATAGTCTCATTTTATTTCACTGGTTTCTATGTTACTTCGGTTATATAGTCACATCTGAATATTTGGAGCTAGGAACCACAGATGAGGGAGAACATGTGGCATTTATCTTTCTGGTCTGGGTTACCTCACTTCATGTATTTTCTAGTTCCCATGATTTTCCTGCAAATTTCATGATGTCGATACAATATCCTACAGAATTCCGAGAGATAGGGCACAGAAGGGGAAATTATATTGACTGGTGGCATGAATGAGAAGAAATTATTTTGGGAGCCACGCAGTTTCTATAACAAACACACACCTTTTCCCTTGTCTTGCTAGAGTAGCCACATACACTAAGAAAGTTAAGGATGATGTTATAGTACAATAAAATTGATTGACAAGAAAACAGCAGCAACAGTAACTGCCAACTAGTGGTTATTATGCTTTATGAAGGAAAACAAGGAAGTATAAAATTGGTTGTTGGGTAAATATGGACAATATTCAGTATGAGGTGTGCTTAGAACTCATTAGAGTTATTGCAAGCAAGAAGCTCTAGACCCCTACACCCATCTCCTCTAGCTGGCTGCTCGAGCCTGCTGTCTCAAAATACTGAGAGCTGGAAAGTTACGGGCAGCGTGTCGTGTAACTGAGCGCATGGTCAGAGATGGGAGCGGTCTCAAGCCCCAGTTACTCATTAGATAAAGCTTTGACTCCTAAATCAATAGGATGGGGAATTTGAGAAGGAAGTTATGCTAAATTGTCAATCTCAGAAGGCCCACCTAAGAGAAAAAGAGAGCAGGAATTTCTGGTGGTCAGGGGTTTAAAAACCACTATCTATTGCCAAATCAGAATTTCAGCTGCTTTTGCTTTTCTCTATCTTGGCATCCCTTTCTACAGAATGGTGTATTTACAACAGCTTCATTTCCACTAGTCTCTTAAATTTGTTATCTCATTTCCCACAGAGATGATAATTGCATATTGCAGTTAGTATACTAGAAATTGTTCCATGGTAATGCTCGGAGAAAGTAGTTCCACGTGGCATGACTTAGGAATCAATAAGCTGTTTATAAGACAACAGGGGACAGACTGTATTTCATAATTCACTAATGACTGCACAAGATCACTGTTTGCTTTCCTTTTTATTAGTACATGCAATTACATGAGCAAAGGAGCATCTGCACATATTTCCAACATTCCAGTTGGAAACTACTTTAAATTACTGAGGCTTTTGTGGTAGTGAGGCCCTGGAGTTTCATGTCACATTTTTCTTCTTTGTAGCCCACAAAACAACTCTCTGCCCTCTGAATCCATGTGTCACTTAGGAAAACCAGAGTGACACTGTGCTTGAACATGACATGATAGTAAGGATCCTGCATTTCAAATTATGGTAAAGAGCCTCATAGTTGTCCTATGAATCCTCGAGGCAAAATGTTCAAGTTAAGCTCTATTGGGTCTATTCTATGAAAGCAAATCGAGTCTGGGCTTTTGTGTTAAAAGAGTTGAAGGAAAACTCATCTACCCTCTAAATGCTGTTCTTCCTCAGGCCAGGGAAGACATATGCCAAATAGATTTGAATTGCAAATGATTGGCCTGACAGCATTTGCTGTTGCTTCCAAAGAACCATTTTCCACATCAGCTAAGGTAGGTGGGAAGATCCCTGGCCCACACACCTTTCACATCTAGTAGTCTTCTCTGTGGTTCCCACAAACTTGGGGCCTCACAGGAAAGCCAGCTTTCACAGGCACCTGGAGCTTCCAGGGTTATTTACATCCCCCCTGTTCCTCTCACAGGATAAGATGCTCCTGGGTTCAGCAAGCCCAGGCAGGCAGCCAGAAGTTACATTCTCTGGGGACCTGAGGCTATGTGCTTACAAATTCCCTATGGTGCCTAGAACATCATAGGGCACGTAACATGCTGTTAGTGAGAATCTGTGCATTGAAACAATGAGTGAAGTCCCAAACTCAGCAAGACATTCACTTTCCCTTTAGAAAACTGAGCAGGAACTAATGGATGGTAGGGAGGGTTACTACACCTCTAAGGCAAAACCAAACTATATGCTGTTTATTAGATCCTGGGCCTACTGAGGAATTATGAATCCCGGGACTGGCGTGTGCTCACTGCTACTTTTCAATGATGCTCAAGTTCTGAAATAGCATTCTTCCAGGCCAGGCGGTGGTGGCATATGCCTCTAATCCCAGCACTCGGGAGGCAGAGGCAAGGGGATCTCTGTGAGTTCAAGGCCAGCCTGGGATACAGAGCGAGTTCCAGGGCAGCCAGGGCTACACAGAGAAACCCTCTCGTAAAAAAACCAAAAAAAAGAAAGAAAATAAAAAGAAATAGCATTCTTCTTAAGATACATTCACCTGAGTGCACCAGAGTATATGCTCTCTTAATGGAAAGCAAGGAGTTTCCCATTGTACATACAAATTCAACATTGTCACAACTGTTTCTATTGGCAATTTCCTTCTTGCAAGGGGCTCTGTGTTTTCCTGCTAAGTACTGTGTAAAAATGAGCTGTACCTCTCCCACAATGTGACTCAAGGAAGCTAATGTGCAAAACAGGTCCATTTTTTTTTTAAGCAGCCGAGCTTCTAATGGCAGGCAAAACAGTTTCATTCTTGGAGACTGAATGATTAAAAAAAGAAAAACAGGCACAAGTAAGAACTATTTCTACTTGATTCAATGGTCGAGCTTAGTAATGTATCACCTATTTTGTTTGCTGATAGGTTAGTAGAAAAATGCTTACTCCCCGCCCCCCAAAGCCTACCTTTACAGCCCTTTCTCTCACCATGATTTCTCTTTTTCTTCCCTCATTGTGACTCACTTTAGCACTCCCTGAAAGAGATTCTGGAAATGGCTATTGAACATTTTGTCATGGAAGCACCATGGTGGACACAGCACATCACAAGGAGGGAAGGGAAGATGGGTCCTAGATAAACCCAAAATTGAACAAATTGAGTATATGTTAGGGAAAGAAGGTTTATGAACAAATAACCACTGGGCATAATGTAAAGAGACTGAAAGTTAGAAATAAACTACCTTTGAATCATACCCTTTGGAGTGTTACTTCCTGGTGCCTCTTGAGTTAAATGCTTCGTCTCCATAGAAACCAGGCCACTGGTAGTGCACAGTCCACTCTCGGCCATGGAAAACAAGGAATTAACCTAATACGCAGTTGCTTCTTTGCTATAGCTCAGAGCCATGTTTAGTGCGGTTTTGAATAGTCACCTTTCTTTTTAAAAAAATATTTATTTTGTTTTTTAAAGCATGTATGAGTGTATGTGTGTATGTATGTGTGTGTGTGNCCAAGGAATGAACTAAGATTGTCAGTCATGGCGACAAGCATCTTTACCCTCAGAGCCACTTTGCCGGCCCCTCAAGTTGGCTTTAAAGGTAAAAGTGCTCATTTATACGACAGCGAAAAAGAAGGGAAAGAATGTGGCCTTATTCAAGCTTCCTCATCTTTGCCGCATTGCCCTGTGCCGTAGATGTTAACACTTCCCCATGTTCAAGCTTTCTCTCTCTCCTTCAGTAACCAAGGACAGTTTCTGTTCCTTCTGTTGTGCTGTGCTGGAGATGGAAGTCAGAGGTTTCCTAGGGAAGCAGCGCGCCCCCAAGCTACTCCACTACTCCATTTTCAAATTTGGTTTTGAGACAGGAGAGTGTTAAGATGGCCTGACACTTCACATCTTCCCACCTTCACAGTGATTATAGTTAGGTGTCACCAGGCCTATGGAGGGACAAATACTTTTACCTTTGAGGTTGGCACAGAAATAAGAGACTTCTGTCATTCCAGTCTGTCAACATTTTTGTGCAATAAATTCAAATAGAAATAGAACAGGAAAAAAATGATCAGAATGGATTTGGGAAAAATAGTTGATATCCTTACTTGTTTTCTCAGAGAAAAAAAATCACACATTTAAATATTTTATCAACCACATGCCTGAAACCACATGAAGATCTCAAAACTGTTTTCAAAATAGACACATGATAAAGGATACAAATGCTCCTACAACAAATGTTGGTTTGAAGACATGGTTCTGGAAGGTGAATCATACCCTTTGGAGTGTTGCTTCCTGGTGCCTCTTGAGTTAAATGCTTCGTCTCCATAGAAACCAGGCCACTGGCAGTGCGCAGTCCACTCCTGGCCATGGAAAACAAGGAATGAACCTAATACGCAGTTGCTTCTTTGCTATAGCTCAGAGCCATGTTTAGTGCGGTTTTGAATAGTCACCTTTCTTTTTAAAAAAATTTTTATTTTGTTTTTTAAAGCATGTATGAGTGTATGTGTGTATGTATGTGTGTGTGTGAGAGTGTGTGTGTGTGTGTATGTGTGTGTGTGTGTGTGTGTGTGTGTTCACGTACATGTATGTGTGTGATGTCTGTGGAAGCCAGCAGAGGATTTCAGATACCCTGGTGTGGGCGTTACAGGCTGTTGTCAGCTGTCTAACTTGGATGCTGAGAACCAAATTTGGGTCTTCTGTAAGAGCAGTATGTGTTCTTAATTGCTGAGCCACCTCTCTCCAGGTCTCTGGGCACATTCTTAAGGTGGGTTCATGCTTCCAGCAGCAACCACAGGGATGCTTCAAGTAAGTCATATTTAGCATTTATTTTGGCTTACTACCAAACTATTACATTGAAATTCAGGCTNTTCACTACCCATGGAAGTAACATTGAAGAAGGATTAAAAAGGTTTGGTTCCTGCAACATTTGTACAGGGATCATGGAAATTGTTCCCAATGATGATGGAGCTGAATGTTCTCTACTGCGTCCACATCGACAACATCATCTTGTTGGTGTAGGTATCCAGAAGGACATTTCAGAGAATCCAAGGTGCAAAGGATACTGCTACCCATCACCCTATTTCCTCCACATGTGCTGGCAATGTAGACATGTGATGAGAAATGGTAACAATGATTGTAGAAAAGTATAATCAAGTGTGGTAAACTTTACCTTTCCTCACTCTGGATTTAACCAACAGGTCCTTCCACTCTATCACTGAATTCCATCCTACTTGACACATTGGCAACACTGAGGTGCAGTACGGATATAACTAGGCCCAGCTTCCACTGAACACCAATTCCAGCAGAGATAGTGGGTCTCTGGTGAGAGAACTTGTTGTACATGTTATCTAAATGGCCATGCTTATCTATTTCTCTGACTGGCCTTGTTGTCAGATTCACTGCCTGTTATCTGCCTTTTATCCATAAAAGGAAGCCTTGTGGCCCACTTTATTCATTCTTCCTGTACCTCCTCACAGTCAAATTTTATTTCTAATTATTGTTCACAGTACATCCTAATACCAAATAAATGTCATAGGTTAGAAATGAACTGTGTGTTGTATATCTCGCCTTTCAGAAGTCTTTCCTTTTCAGTAAGTAAGTGGATCATGGCAAGGAATATAGTTACTAGATTTCCTCACATGACCAATAAAATTCTGGGGAAGAAAATGATCAGTAATGGAAAGATAAACTGCTACTCACGATGGACAGTATAGAAACAAATTACTTTACCCATATGCTGAGATTTCAGGAGGCTTAGAGTGTGGACATGGACGGATGAGGTGACTGGCTGTATGGAATACTCAGCTAGTAAAAAAACCATAAATTCTAAAACAACAAGGGAAATTCGAAGTGTAATTACTATTTATTGACTTCATGTAAAATTTCCTAAGGCTCTTGTCACTGTGATACACTGACCACATTCTACTGAATGCAAAGTAATATTTTCAAACGCTTCAACAGTATCTTCTGAATCTTCCTAGGAAAGGGAAACTTTAATCCTGATTACAACACTGATTCTTCTCTACTGATTTATCACAGTCAGATGTGGAAATATATTAACTGTNTGTCTTACAGTGAACATTTGGGGAGGACAACTGGATTTCTTAACTCACTGGCCAAGCCCATATCTCCCTTGGGAGAAGCAATAAAGTATAAAGTAGGAGTAACTAAACAAAAAAACTAGCATGTTTTCCCTCATATATACACACATAAATGAAAGCAAAAGCACTATTTGGAGGGTGTAAAGGGAAAAACAGGAGGAAGGAAGGAAGATAAGGAAGAGTAATGAAAATGAACAAAGCATCAACAATGAAAATGTATGAAAACATTACAATGGAACCCATTGTTTGGCACACAATCAAAAAATAACTAGCCATGCTGCTGCTGGGAGACAGATTGATGTGAGTGGCCTGTGTAGCCACCTGAGGCGATGCTGATGTCTGTGGTCTGTGCTACTGCCAAGGGCCATGTCTGGGTCCATGGCCCTACCTCAGCCAGGGGCTGTGTTGAAGTCTGTGGCCCTTGTTCCCCCTGAAAGCCGTGCATCTGCCCATGGTCTGTGCTGCCTTCTGAATCTGTGTTGACCTCCATGGGCTGAGCTGCTGCGGGGAACCATATTGGAGTCTGTGGCCTGTGTTGACCCAGAGGCCATGTTGATGTCCTTGGCTTATACTGCCACTGGGTCCATGGCTTGTGCTGTGGCAGAGGGTTGTGTTAATGTCCATGGTCTGTACTGCCCCTGGAGACCATGCTGAGGTCTGTGGCATGTGCTGATGCTGGAGACCATGTGGATATTGTGGTCCATGCTCCTGCTGACTGCAAAGGGCACAGAAGCTACTTTTGCAGTTGTATTGATGACTACAGACTCACAGTGGAGAAAGAGGGACATAAAAGGCTTTTGTGACAATCCCTACCCCTCAAAGAAACAGCCTAGAAAGAAAGTCATNGAAGAGAACTCTTAAAAATTGTGATAAGGATCCTGAACTATAGCTCTCCATATTTGATGGCTTCTGGTAGGGGTGGAGGTGGGGAAGGACTCAGTTATCTTTACGGGCCTGGCCCCTGGGAGTTTGACCATGCTCCAGTGAGTATATGAGCCACTCACATTTAACTTTTTTTCCTCTCTTCTTTTTTTTTGGCGGGGGGAGGTCAGAAGGGTGAAGAGCAGACCTGGGAGGACTGGGATGTGAGTGTGATCAGGGAGTATGTTACGAAATTCCCAAGTAATCAATAAAAATATTATGTTGGGGGAAATACAAAAAAAACATTAGATCCGATCATGAAAATGGCTTATAGACCAGTGATCCTTAACCTATGGATTGTGGCCCTGTTGGCAGGGTTCGAATGATCCTTTTATAGGGGTCATCTAACAGCATGAGAAAACACAAATATTTACATTACCATTCATAACAGCAAAGTTACAGTTATGAAGTAGCAACGAAAGTAATTTTATGGTTGGGGGTCACCATGACATGAGGAACTGTATTAAAGGGTTGCAGTATTAGGAAGGTTGAGAACCACTGTTCTAGACACACTATTCCTCTACTTGTAGGGAAAAGGAAATATCTTAAAATATCACTACATTTTTTGTTTGTTTTTGTTTTTCAAAAGAGGGTTTCTCTGTGTAGTCCTTAGTGTCTGGAACTTGCTCTGTAGACCAGGCTGGCCTTAAACTCACAGGGATCCTCCTGTCTCTGCCTCCTGACTGCTGGGATTAAAGACATGCACTACTATTACACAGCTAAAATTTTNTTTTTTAGAAAGTATTTACAGTATGTTTGGAACAGAAGATTTATCTATTATGTTTTTAAATACTGTTCAGAAGATGTGTTTTTATTTTTTACACACAAATTATTCACATCACAGATGGATATAATAAAGTTTTTGTTATGCAATCCTATAATCACAATGTTTGCTTGTGGGTTTTTTTTTTAAATCCACTGATAATTGTATTTGGAAGTACCTAAATATTTATGATGAAGTAAATATTACATGACATACAGCAGAAATAGTATATAAATAGCTATGATTTAAAGTATACAGAAGTATATTTTGAATTCTTTATATAGTTTGGAGATTAGTTCTTTGTTTAGGGGGCCCCCTGGCAGTGGAATCGGTACCCATCCCTGGTGCATGAGTGAGCTTTTTGGATCCCACTNNCTAGGTGGGACACCTTGTGCAGCCTTGGTGCAGGGGGAAAGGGTTTGGACCTGCCTCAACTGAATGTACCAAGCTCTGCTGACTCCCCATGGGAGACTTTGCCTTAGAAGGGGTGGG